>VXAX01001066.1:0-15593 GCA_013399835.1 Leptocoma aspasia | reverse complement strand
TTTTTTTGTTTTTGTTTTTTTGTCAATTATCCACGTCACTGAAATGTTTTAATGAGGAAATCCTGACTGCAGGAAGGTCAGGAGATGAAAAGCAGAGCTGATTTTAAAAATAACGCCCAGTTTTGCTGCACGGCCAACTCCCAATGCCTTTTTGAGATGAAAGGGAAAGAAAAGCTTCACAGTATTTAAGCAATAAAAGTACTACAAGGAAAAGCTCTTTCGTAGTCTTTGGCTGGCATGGAGGGGTGGGACAAGGTATGGGGGGAAAAAGCTTCCTCAAAGCAGTGTAGGGTGCAAAAAGTCCCTCACACAGGATCCATATTCACGGAATAGGTGTCTATATGTGTGACTTGATATCACATATAGGTATGAGCAGATGTAGGGCCTAATTCTTCAGGCATTTTATGCAAATGAGAAACTTTTCTCATGAACAGTTGAGATGATCATAAATTGGACTGATTAAGCACATGGTTAAATCTGAGCGGGATTTAGTTCATGTACTTATTTCTATATTCCTATATTCCATCAGTGTAAAAACAAATTACCCTAATGTGACATTAATATCTATTTGCTACCATCTGGGATCTTTTAAAATGGTATTTAATTTCTTAATATTCTGAGACTTTTTTCCTTAAAAATTTCATGTATCATTAAAAAAAAGTCTAGTCTAAGTCACAAATGCATCCTTTTTCTCATGTATATTTGATACCAGGCTCCAGTCTAATCTGATAAAGTGCACTTTGCCTGTGGTGTCTTACAATAAGCTGGCTGCATTAGTGCCGGGAAAAATCAATACCGATTTATAATTTACCATCGCAAAAACCTATCACTTTTTATGACCCTCCATCCTGGCTCATTAATATTACATTAAAACACACACACACCCCACTGCAACAGGGTGAAATTGTAAGCTTGTCAGGTTTGTAGTCATAAAGAAAGCTTTAATTGGTCTTAATTTGGGAATTCAGCATTAGGTTTTGTTTATTTGTGCGATGAATATTTTTTAAAAAATCTTCCTTACTTTTGGTGGATTTCTAAAATGCATTCTGGCAATGCATCATTTTATCAGCCAACATCTCCTTACAGTTTTCTTTTTTTCTTTTTTTCCCTGCACAAAGATATGGCTTTCACATAAAGACTCTCTCTCTAAAATTTCAGCCAGGTTAGGTAAATCACTCGGAGGCATTCCTTGTTTGGGATTTCCACTCTTGATGGAGGTAATAAAGTATAATGGGGCCTACCCATGGTTAACAGTTATGGTTCTAATTGGGGTTTGATTTTTGTTTGTTTGCTTTTCATCAGGGCTCTGGAAGACTGTTTTGGGGCAAAATATGTAAATGGAATCACTGTATGCTATATTGCTTATCTCTCTCTTGTAAAATGCCTTTGTTTCCTGAGCTGGCAAGAGCAGAGGGATCAGTTGGATGTTGTTGGCCCAATCCTGCAGGATACAAATGGCTCAGTGCAGTTTACAGAGCACCAACATCTCCAGCTGATTTCAGTGGCCCAATAATTTCCTTTCTTCACTGAGCACAGAAGATGACAAGAACTATGAAGTGTAGAACCAATCGTGAATTCAGTTTCTTTCTTACATATTTTAAAAACTAAGTTAAAAAATCAAAACAAACCAAAACAATACTTCACCCCCTGCAATGAAAATTAAAACAGTTTCATGCTCACATGTTTTTAGAGTCTAGAAGTCCTTATATCTAAATTCTTTCCAGATAATGTCAAAAATAATGATGTCAGTGTTTATATTGGCAACGGAAAGGTGCTCTTTATTTATTTCATACTATTCCCAGAGAGTTTCCAGGGATTTTATTTTTTTTTTTCTTCCAGTTAATACTGTGGAGATTCTACCCTAACAAGATTTGTGCACTTTCCCGCTGCATAAAAGGTTAAGGAATAAATAGGTAAATGGTGCGTTAACACAGAAGTTTAAAAAAAAAAAAAAAATCAAACAAATAAAACCCCGGGAAATTCAGTGCGTTCTCAAGTGTGCAGTGGATCTGCACCGTGCAGCAAGTACATGTCGTGATTGGGTTTTTAAGAGACGTTCGCCTCCCCACTGACTGACAGGGCCTATTGATTTTTTAGGTTTCTGCCGTCATCAGTTTTCAGCCTCACAGCGGCCATATGTCGAGGTCAGGGCGCGCGGGGGCTCGGGCAGGCAGCCCTCGCCACAGCCAAAAGTGAAGGGCCGCTGAAAGAAAATCAATCATGTCATAAGTGGGAAGCATCAAAAATTTTCCCCCTGTATGGCCAGGGCCCATCAGGCTGTCTCCACTCCTGGCGAAGGTTAGGCATCTGTCAAGCCGGGCTAGGTGAAAAGTATTAGAAATGCCAGTTAACCCGTGGTACGGCTGAGCAGAGCCGCGCCGCCTTTGTCTGCCCGGGGAATATGACAAGGTTAGCGCTTGCACTTAATTTTTGAGACAGGGGAGCTCCCTCCACTCCCCTGGCTGATCTGCAGGGTGTGCTGGGGTGGTCCAGGTTTTGGTGAAAGGTGCTGTGAGCTCGCAGATGGGTGTAAAGCTCACCCGGTGCTTCCTTTGGGAAGTCAGCACAGCATGTTCGTGAGGTCCCCAAATCTGGTTCTGAAGTGAAGCAGGACTACAGGAATGTGGCTTTTTGAGTAGAATGTGTAAGTTTTCAATGCTTCAGGTTGTTTGGGTTTTTTTTTCCCCATCAATGATGAAATTATTTGCTCCTGCCCTGTGCAGATCTGGATGTTGTTCGACTCTTGTTTCAGAATATCTTCACTGGATAGACAGTAAATATTTCCATTGTTCCACTAATTGGGGAAAATCTATTTCATGCAGTCTGTGAAAGTATACTGCTGTGCTGTATGATTTTAATCTTTCTCCTTCTGTTCCATTTAAAATCCATACAATTAGATTGTGCAATTATGCTAAATAATCGATCTTCTGTATCTTGTTTGCCACTTACATGATGCCTCTTGTGGAGAGGAAAACATATCTGAGTATGTCCACTAAATTTGAAATACTGATTTGGTAATACACTGGGATATTTAAGATTATGTTGGCCATCTCTCAAGCTTTCTGATTGCTGATCATGTGCCCTGAGGAGTATTGCAGTAGGCTATGGATAATAGAGTGTGTGTGGATTTATTGTTAAGCAATTAGGCAAAAAGAGAAAACAAATTTATCAGGACAAGAATGGGGGCATAGCTTCTTTTATTTATTTTTTTACCCTTAATTCTAGATGAAGAACAATGCTACCGTCAGTGAGGGCAAATTTGCTTATTTACTTTTGAAAAAGCCCCCAAACGTGTATTTTCCATACTTGAAGGTGATTTGTATCCCATCTCCATGTGTAGGTCTTGTTGACTTAGCCAGATACAAATACCTGTTCCTTGAGTGATGCTGCCCATTGAGGCTCCTGAGGGGGATCTTCCTGTGAGTGTTTTTCAGAGGGCCAGAGCAGGATCAGAATTCACTCCAAAGCTTGTCCTGTGTGCAGCAGAGGACCCCAAGGAGATTATGGGATGGGATCTGTGATTTAGACTCCAAGCTGGGCTGCAGCTCACTGCTTGAACTTTGCCTGTCGCCGCTTGGCCTGAGCTGTATACTTCCTAATAAATATTTTAGCTCTCTACACTCCAGTGATTATGCTCTCCATTGAATACAGATAAAAAGACAAAATGTTTCTTTAATCAGTACTGTGATGTGAGACCGTTAAGGTAATAGTGCTTGAAACTATTAGAATCTTGAAGATATTGACTGGCTTACTTTTGGCGTTGCAATTATTATTGTATTTTTAGGCTGTGTTATATGGTTTTATAGTAGTTATTCTCACACAGAAGGCTTCCCTGCCCTGTCTGAGCTATAAGGAGATACAGAGGGGGCGGGATTTTGCAGTCCTGAGCTGCAGGTGCAGCTAGCAGATGACCTAATTGGGACTGATATAATTTGGTTTTAGAATGTGCAAGGAAATCCAGGTCATCCCTCTGGAATCCACAGTGAATAAGTGTAGACAGATTTGAGGGGAAAAAACTGTTTGAAACCTTCCTCAAAGTGTATTTTAAGCTCTTGAAGTGTTATGGGGAAGACTGGTGACAAAAGATATCCTTTGTGAGTTTAAGGCAGAGCGGTGCAAGTGGCCAAAGAAGTCTCCTCTCCACAGACTTGTATCCCCCATTCCCTGAGGAGTGAGGGCCTCCAGGTGCACAGCTCTCCCAGCTTCACCACTGACACCAGGTATCCTGGCCTGTAGATGCAGGGAATTGCAGTCCAAAGAGAACAGAGGTGATGCAGTCTGAGCTGCTGCTTGGCACCCACTGGGGAAAATCACCCCTTCCTTGCTGCATCCAGCCTGTAACTGGGAGCCTCTCCTGGGAGGACAAGCTGGACTCCTCATGTGAACACACATTTTCACTGACTCCAGCAGGGTCATTTTACCAGTGTAGACTTCCTTCTCACCTGTGGCGATGCATGAACATCAAAAGAAGATCAGACACAGAAATTCTTGATACAGTGAGTTATGGATCTCTAACTCAGAAGGTATCATATATCAAAAACTGTCCTGTCTTTCTCTCTAAATCTCTTTTAGACATAGATTAAAGTGATTTAAATGTGTTATGTTAGGCATTTGTTTAGTTAAATTAATGCCCTCTCCAGTATCAGCAGACTTTGTGATTTGATGATGTATTTACACAACCCTGGACAAACCCTGTTTGCTGGCTTTTAGTTGGAATTACCCTAGAGTTGGTTCAGAGGCTGAGCCTCTGCCCTAGTCACAGACAATTGTGGGCACTTGCCATCTGCTGCTCAAGGATAACCAAAGTGTGGCTGAGCAGTGGAGTTTTGCGTGGTGCAAGCCAGCAGCTCCGGGGAGTTTTGATTTCTGACTTTTCTAACAGAGCAAAGCTGGTTTTGCCAGTGAAAGGCTGCATTGAATGAGGACTATTCAAGTAGAGTTTGATACACCTGTACCAAAATAGTTGGCTCCTGGTCCCAGAGTATCATTCCAGGTACAGAATTCTCTTCTCAAGTGAGAATTAGTGCTGGGATAACAAAAATCAAAAGTAATGCCTCAGAGTTGTCTGGTAGCACTGACTGTGGCTCCTGGCAATGGTGATGTGTGTGTATGTGCTGGTGTTTGTGCACCAAGTTCTACACACAAGTTATGTAGAGCTTGCTGTTTGCTGCGGGTTGTTTAGTGCAGCCACAGCTGGTTGTTCATTGAGGGTCTTTATCCCCTTCCTAATTTCCTCCTGGGGGCTTGCCTTGGTGGATGGATTGGTTCATGTCTCTGGCACTGTGCTCTGAGGCACCATGGAAGTGGTGTTGCTAAAATGGTTCCTTATCAGCTGAGGGTGTTTCTGGAGAGTGGGAACCAGACCCTTCCTGCTGACATGGACTGCCCTGGCTCAGACCCACCCGCTGTGGCTCTGAGGTGGCTTCTGATGGTTTTGCTCGGGCACAAGTGGGATGTTGGCCATGTTGCTTCACTCTGGCTGTTCCCAGGTCTCCCCTCACAGTTTGTCTGCAGTCAGGACCAGTGTGTGGGCTGGGTTTGCCTGATGGGCACTCAGGAGCAGAGTCTGTGGACAGCCCGTGCTGTTGAGCCCAGGGGTGCTGCTGTAGAAGCATTTACAGTATTTACCTGGAGCTGCTGTCAGCTCTGCAGCTCCTGCTCACCCAAATCAATGTTTCCTTTCTTTCACTTTATTTCCTCCAGAGCTGGCACGTTGCAGCGCTGCAGTCTGTGGGAGCAGTGCTTTCCCTTGAGCTGAGAAATAATTTCTCCCCCCGATTTCCTGGAAATTCTAGACCTCCCCCTCACTGCATCTGCTACAACGACTGTGGCTCTTCTGTGCCTCACCATCTTAGTTGTGTGGGCAGTCTTCCTTCCCCTGTCTCCCTCTTCCATTTCCTTTCCTCCTTCCACTTCTACTGCTTTTTTTTTTCTTTTTCCTCTTTCTCATTTTTGTCTGAAAAACATTGCTGCTGTATGTGCACGTTCCAAACTTCATTTCAGCACTATTAAAACAATAAATCCTGATAGTTCCAGAGAAGCTGTTCAAGATCTCTTGGGCCAAAAAAAAAACCAAAATCCTTTTTAACAAAAAAAGTCCCTGAATACAGATTTACAAAGTACATTTCAGAGCCATTAAGGTCTTCTGGGTAAATAATTTTAATTAAAAAAAAATCTTTATAACACATATTTTAGAAGTGTTTTAAATATGATTTTTTTATAGTAGACCATGATGGGTTCTAAAGAGCCATTATGGTTTATCAGGGAAATAATATACTTCTCAAAAAAATTGTCTTTTAAATACTCATTCTTGAATTGTTGCAACAGTGATGCTTTTCTAGCATAGGGGATCTTTTTTCCTGGGCTATTTTCCCCTCCTATTATAAAATAAATGAACCTTTTCTCAAGCCTGTCTCTTTTTAAAACAGAATATGATAGTCTGGTTTAAATGATACATAGATTGGAAACTCCACCTTTAGTGTGCAATATGCTTTTCTAAAACCCTCCACTCTTTTTTTGAGACAGTCCTGTCACATTCCATGACATTACCTACCTTGCAAGGGTTTGGTGCAGCAGGTGATGTCATAGGCAACATCTCCAGATTATTTTTGGCACTCATTGAGTGGAAGAGGCTGAGCAGGGACTTCTCTGCATTGACAAATTATTCCCTCATCAGACAGGGTGTGGAGAGCCCCCATAACTTTTTCAGAGTTTGGATATTTACCTGGGGGGCTCTCCCAGCAGTTCCTTGGTGTATGCAGACCATGTTCTTCTTGTACTCTGAAATCCAGGAAGATTCAGGGAATGACTGGAGGGTGCCTCTTCTCCAGCAGCCCGTTGTGAAGATCAAAGCAGGGATGGATATATCTTCTGACTGAACCAGAAAATGTGATTTGAATGCAGATTCTAGGTGCTGCTTTCATTGGAGTCAGTGTGTCAGGGGAGGGTCTGGGATGAGCTGAGGGGAAATGCTCCCAGGCAATGGGGAGAGGAGGAAACTCCTGCCGAGGACTGTGTGGGATGTCCTCAATTATGCAGACACCTTCAGGGCAGCCACTTCCCTCCCGGTCCTCCCCATTCCCCTGTGTGAGCACCCTGGTTTTCTGGAGAGTCAGACCTGGATCTTTGTATAACCATTTTCTTTCCTCCATCAGCTGGCTGAGGTTGAGGGGGTAACCCAGGGTCTCATCAGCCCTCTTGAACCTGTGTCACATCTTCATTATCTATTTCAGTCAGGAAATTAAGGGAAAGGATCAAAGGAACTGTCAGTTTTGAACAAGTCCTTGCAGAGCTGGAGGGAAGAGGTGGTAAGGCTTCCAAATTTTGCTGGAATGAATTGGAATTTGCAAAGAAGTTGGAGAAAGTGAAATATTTGTACTATAGTCACACTTGGGAGCCCAGATGAGCATTGAGGCCCCAGTGTGGCAGATGCTTTCCATGCAGAGAGCAGATGCTGC
The DNA here is from genome assembly GCA_013399835.1 of Leptocoma aspasia. Taxonomy (NCBI): domain Eukaryota; kingdom Metazoa; phylum Chordata; class Aves; order Passeriformes; family Nectariniidae; genus Leptocoma; species Leptocoma aspasia. The sequence goes on along the minus strand of VXAX01001066.1, from coordinate 8,136 downwards.
AGGTGTCCTGGCACTGTTGACTGCTGCATCTCCCCTGGTGCCATGATGAGGACTGCAAAGTGTGAGATCAACACGCACAAAAAAAATACAGAGAAACTCCATAATCCGTGCAAGAATAACTCATGGGAAAAGCACATTACCTTAGTTTACAAGCAACTGTCTGTGAAACGAGATGATTGCCCATTATGTAATAGATCTGTGCAATAAAGCTAAGGTATGTGCATTTGAAAGTTAATAAATGGACTTACTGCAGACTGGGATGTTGATGATATAACAGATAACTGGGTTAAAGGACAGTTGTTCTGAGAAGACAGCTAGGTTTTTTTACTAGTTTTTTTCCAAGGATGTTGCATATTTGTAGAACTACAGAATATTATTCTTTCCAAATGCAAGTGTTAGCAGAACTGAAAAGAACTGATGGGCGATTAACTAAGGATGTAGGCACCAAAATATTGGAAGAGCATAGAAAGATTTAATTAAAAATTAGATATAGTTTTTCAAGCAGTGTAGAAATAATCTCAAAACAACAGAAAAACCATCTGACATAATGTAAGAGCAGCATTTGCTTGTTACTTGAACTAACTTCTGTGAGCTTTGAAAGGATCTGTTCATAGCCATTTAGGAAACACGAGGAGAGGATGCAGGCTCTGAGTTTTTAGGGAATTAGAAGGGAGTTTCTAAAAAGAAGTTCTGTAAAGCTGTAGATATATCAACCAGTGCAAGACTGGAACAGTCAGTTCATTTTTGGAAAGCTAAACTGAACTGTTGTGCAGCACAGTGAGTTAACTTTGAAATAATCAATTGCTGAGGTGGATTTCCAGGTAAATTAACAGCAGATAATCTACAGTTCATGAATGTCTTATTTATTTCAGTAGGTTACTTTGACAGATTTGGTCAGGGTCAAGAATGGGGTCAGGAAAAACCATGATTTTTAATATACCCAGCTGAAAAATTCAGTCTGTGTTGCCAGGTGGTTAATCTGGAGACAGCAGCTTTGGTGGTGCTGTCTAAGGATTCTTTGGGGATCCTGGCAGAGCTGCAGAGAAGCTGCAGTAATGTGTGAGCCTGTGTTTCTGTGGGCACACAGGAAATTGAAAAGAAGGCACGGTGTGGTAAAGAACACTCAAAGGGGACTCTCGTGGTAGGTGGGCATGGGCAGAGAAAGCATCTGGCAAACTTCCTACAGTAACAGCCACAGCATTTGCTCTGTGGCCCAGCACCCTGACCTCATCTTGGCACCAACCCAATGCCAACCAGACTGAGCAGGAGGCTGTTGAGTCTGGCTTGGGACCCACAAACAAAGCCTGGTAGCGATTTTCAGGCAATGGAGGGGAGCAGCTGGGTATGCCAGCAGATTTCCTCTGCAGAAGGGTCAATTTGACTGTGCTCCCCACTGAACATCATAAAACCAGTTATGCTGAGTGGGGTTTGTTTCAGCCCATGCCAGCTCTGTTCCCTGGAGCTGTGGGAGTCATTTTAACTGGTATCAGGGGGTGTAAAGGGTGGGGAATGGCATCTCTGTGAGGTCTAAGATCAGTAGCAGCAGCACTTCTCATGGTGTGTTCTTGGACCCCAAAACGCCTTCCACCGGGAATGGGCAACCTGGATTTCACTGGCTGCATTCTCCCTTCCCACGGGACCTCTCTGAGGGAGGCAGCAGTCAAACCACGGAGCTTTTTATGTACCTGACAGAGTTTCCATCGTGCCAACCCATCTGGGAAATGCTCATGAAAGTAACTTCCTAAAACACCGCCCGCGTCACCGGCAGCGACCGCAGCGGCTGAAACGCAGAGCAGCCACACTCCAAAGGGTTTTTATGAGCTACTCCTGTCTCTGCAGACTAAACTATCACAATAAAATGTAAGGCAGGTAATTAATAATTGTGCCAGTGACCTTGAAAATTAATATTGTTTGTTATTCCTGTAAACAAACTGAGTTTCCTTTCCTTATTATATTTTGTATGGTAATTTGGCATAAACACTCCTTTTCACATAATTTCCCCAGTTGACTTTTGTCTCCTTGGTAATTTCCGGCTTTAATAAAGAAAACCTAATTAAGAAGGAGCTGTTGATTGGTTTGCTAGTGTAATTAACACAGGTGATGCTAATGAGTTTCAATGAAACCAATAGTTTATAGGGAAAAATAAAGAATTGTGCTGCATATGGTGTGAATGATATCTGCACTTTGGGAAGATATTATTGTGATTTTCAAGCCTCATGTGAGTGGTTTGTGAACATGGGCGGGGGAGATAAAATGTTTTATAAGATTCATTAGTGGTGTTAGACCAAGTTGAATAAGCTTCATGGCTTGGGTATATTAAAAATCAGGTTTTTTCTGACCCCATTAATAGCATGGAAAGTTTTATCTTCCCGTGGGAAGGAAGAAATGTTAACTTTCTGTGTTTTGTCTGTGGTAAATCTGCAGTACAACTGCTGCAGTGTGTGTTGGGCCCTGGTTTGGGGGGGCTGAGGAGGTCACCAGCCCCCTGAGAGTTGGGGTGTCCGAGGGGAGCCCCACTGCCCCTCTTATCTCCCTACACAAAATAGAAAAGGCTGTGGATAAGGCTGTGCAAGGACTCCTTTCTGATTTCCTTGTTGTTACCTCAGGCCGTTTCTCTCTTTTTTTTTTTTTCTTTCTGACAATGAGAGCAGGATTTTGTCCCATATATTTAAGTCAATGCAAAATGTGAAATCTTTGTTAGTGTGGGTAAATGAGATATTCTGAATTTCTGCTAGAGATACAAATGCTGCAACATCATGCTGCAGCTGTTTTTGTGTGGCAGTTTCTTCAGGAGGAGATGTTTACTTTTGTAATAACATTGACAACATTTTATAGTTGGTTGATATTTCAAAGAGGCATTTGTTGATCCCTAATTTACATAGCTTTTTGTTCTGCAAGGTGAAATGGAGTTATGTTTTATATTCCAAAGGTATGCTCTTTTGTTCATTCCAGCCCTGCCTTTACATCTCCCTTTTATTTGGCTTTCTTTTTTCCCCCCCTTCTTTTTCTTTTCATTTTCCTCTCATTTTTCACCATGATGTAGTTAATTCTTTTTTTCAGCTCATGCTACACTTTGTCTTGTCTATTGCTATGTGACAGAAAAGCCAGAGACATTCCATGTCTGGCAGTACACCTCCAGGGACATCTTTTGAACTCTCATAATTTGTATTTATTGCCACCCACTTTGTAAGTTCACAGTTTAATTTGCCAGCAGTGGCAGTGTTAGGCCGACACAGTAAAACAAGATAACGTTAAAATGTCAGAACGAGAGGGGGCATGAATGATGCATTACTCACTGCTAGAACTTGCACTTGTCATGCCTTTCCACCAAAGTGATGTTAACTACCTTTTGAGAGCCTTATCTGACTGGTATTACTCAGAAATAGGATCATTAGTTCACTGCTCTGATTAGAAGGTTGCTATGGTTGATTAACTCTTCTGGAACTGGGATCACGGTGGGAACATAACATGAATCACACTGGATTATGCATCTAGAACTAATTTTATAATTATTTTTTGCATTTTTATAGTTGTTTACATATGTATTTCCTTAATTCACTAGTGGGCTGACAGGAGTGAGAGCAGAGGGGAAAAATGGAGCACATTTTAATGGAAACATTCAAGGTAGATTTCGGTTGAGCTGTTTCTCCTCCAGCACAGTGTGCTAACAGTGACCTATTATGCAAATTGGAATAAAATCAGGAAAAACTGCAATTTGATGTGGTTTCTAGAGTTGCACAGATAGTGTTAGTTAAAGCCTCAGCAAAGAGTGACAGCCACAATCAGATCCTCGTGTCAGATGCAGAGAATGCATTTGCTGCAGAAAAGCCAGCCAGGGTGAGCATAGGGGAATATCTGTAAGAGGAATATCTGTAAGAGGAATGTCACAGAGACCATCTGAGGGTTGAGACTGCTTTTCCTAAGTGCTTCTAAAGTGCTGCCTTGTGAATGATTTCCCAAATTTGCAAAATGAGCAGAAATTAATGCACTTAAAAAAATAAATTAAATAATAATAAAAACATTTTGCCACAGCAATATTCTCATAACCAATGTAGGAGTTTATTTCTGAATGTTCTTTTTGCTCCTTCACTGTAGGGATTCCTTGGCCATTATGACTTCTCATACCATAATGGACAACTAACATTAGTGTTATGGTAAAAAAAAAAAAAATCCTTGTGATGTGGACATTAGCAAGGTGCATTAGTAAGAATAATGTCTCCTAGCCCAGCAAGTACCTGGTCACAAGATAGCTTTTTATAATTTCAGTGCTTCCTTCTGTATGCAAAGAGTTCTCTGCACCAGCCTATCTCGAGCAGGCAATTTCAGACTGAGTTCAGGCAGTACACCTGAACACCTGACTGAAATACCAAATCCTCTGCTGGCTTTATGCAAAATGGCTCTGATCCAGTCGTCCCTGTAGTCAAGGAGAGCTGGATCAGATCCTAAAAGATGAAGGGCCAAGAAGGATACAATTTAATTGAGTGAGTAGCGTGACTGATTCCTACAGTTACATATCTGAGTAAAACAAGGAGGCTTTGGATAGCAATTAGCTGAAAAATGTGGTTTGAAAAATACAATCACACTGTTGACAGTGACTTTGGAGGGTAGATTTTGGTTGCTGAGGAAGAGATTTTGCTTTAATGATATGAAATAAAGATTCCTTTGTAGCAGAAACATGTTTTAATGAAGTTCAGACATCTCAAGGAAGAATTTAGTTGCCTTCTGCCATAGACTGTGTGTGGGCACATTAGGGGTAAGTCCAAATTTTATATCCCTTACTCAGTTCATCCTCAGACAGTGATGAAAGAATTACTCAGACTTTGGTCGTGACTTCATGGGGACTGTTTACCAGAGGACAGGGCTCAGAAATGGGTCATGGTTGCCAGTTAACTTTTTCATAGATAAGTATCCACCACTATCCCTTTCTTGCTGGGTTTAGAATACAGTCTTGGACTGAGCTGTGAGTTGCTGGTTCTTTTTTGGCTGCATCAAAATCAATCACAGTGTAAATCAATGTTGTGTGTCTGCAAAGGAGCTGCTGTTCTGCAGGGTTTGTCTTACTAACACAAGCTTGAGACATGGAAAAGCAGATGAAACTTCTACCTGTTGCAAAGTAGAAAGCCATAACTAAGGGATGGCTCGTATTTTTAAGTGTTGTACTGAGAGCAGAGATGGAGGATGGCCCTGGGTTATAACCCTGGCACTTCTAGTTTGAAGATACTATCAGGAGATTTTGCACTCCATTTGAGCTGGAGTATCTACACCAGCTCAAATGGAATTGAGCCCATATAATGCAATTTGAAAGCATTTTTTGTCTTTTTTCTTTTCTTTCGTTTAAATAAATACAATAGGTTCTATTTGGCTTTAAAAATATCCAGACTGCCTTTTGGAAATGGTGAAGTTGGCATGATCTGAAAAGACCTCTATTATTATTAAAATTAAATGAATTTCTGAATGACAGTCTCACATTTTAGATGTGTTTTAAATAAGTGTTGAGAAAAGGCTCTAAGGGCAGAGCTGATCTGTGAGGCTGACAAGGCAGACCTGAAACTTTTTCTCATCATGACAGGAGGTTTTTCAGGGACCAGAAGACCTCTCTACCCTTGCAAAACAATTATTGCACCTGAATTACCACACTGCTCTGCAGCCCCTCTCTCCCAGCTGCCTCTTGCTGCACTTTCTGCATTGCCCAAGAATTCTCATGTCTTGAGTCATATGGAAAATGAGAGAGAACAAAAAAGAAAGTATCACCAGTTTTTGCCTACCTTTTTTTGCTTTGAGCCAAGGCTTTTGCAGCACCATTAGGATGTAGATTATCATATTTAAAACCTGTGATGACACCATTGTACCCATCTGAATGATTAATCTGCTCATTAAAAGAGTGCCGATGGGCTAGTCTAATTGGAACATGGATCTTCTTAAAGGACGTTGCAGGGTCGGGAATAGGAAATATTACTCATAACATAAAGTAGGGATTAATTATGCTACTAAATACTACTGTGTGAAATTTACATATGGGTCTGGTCATTGGTGAGGGGTTAGGAAAAGTGTAAGCATCCCATTTTTATAGCCTTAAAAATGTAGGTGGTGCGTTCGTGGCAAATTTTAACCCTTTGTTGTTCCAGAGGCAAGATGTGCTCGGATGCCATGGGAGGGGCAGGAACACAGGTTCAGGTCAATTAATCACCACTGCTTGAGCTGAAACCCTTCCCAACGTGCAGGTTCCAGCAGCACCTGATGCAGTTGCAGTTAGATGGTTTCTGACTGCGGCTTCCAGCGAAATGCAGCCCTTCCCCTGCTGGAATTGCATGGGCCATGGCAGTGCTCTGGCTCCTGTCTCAGCTTGGAAGTGGGACTAACCATTTAATTACAGCAAACAGGCATTGTTGCTCTGGTTTGTGATGGTAAATTTTGCCTCTTTGAGTAGTACTTGGCAGCCGTTAGGCAGAATTGCTCAGTTGCGTGATGGCTTTTCCTGAGTGTTTCCATCTTTACTTGTTGGTTGCTGTTGGGAGGTTGCTTTAGGTGGGCTGGAAAAGGCAACGTGGAGCTCTGCTATTCCTGACCTATCCTAGGCCAACGTATCACCCTGTTCAGGGTCAGCAATCTCTCACAGCAGTGACAGCCTTCATGCTCTTTCTGAATTAGCAGATGTCTTTCTTCTAGAGTTGCACTGCCAAAGTGATTTTAATACCAGTCTGGGCAGAGATTTAGGAATCAATGGAGTTTGGATAGGCTGCAAATCAGGAGGAAAAAAAGAGTATTATGGATGAAACCCCTGTTATTGCAAGTCTACCTGAGATATTTTAATGGATTATTTCCCCTCTGAAGTAATGATGTGCTGTTTTCTTGAGATTTTACAGGAGAGATGAAAACAATTCTCCAAAGAAGTCTGGGAAAATTTAAGCTGGGGAATCTTTTCTACATCCCATATCTTCTAAATCACTGTGCAGTTCCCTACCCACTAGATTTTCCTCTCTGGATATTAATCAACACTGCAGCCAGTCCGTTGGAAATTTTTTCCAAGTTGTTATTTCTTAAATCTCACAGGATCATTCTGTGAGAATGGTCATGAATATATAATAATGAATTCATATGCATCTGAAAAAAGGGAGTCAAACCAATATGGTTTGTTTCCTTAGTGAAAAGGCCCTTGAATTGAAGTTAAGGAATTAATTCCTCTGAACTTAGATCTGAGCCACATCGTAACATTCAAAACATTGACAGAATTTTTGTATTCCCCATTAGTGAAAGCGTGATAGAATTTTTTTTTTGCCCTTGCCATTTTTAACCATGATACTCAATGTCCTTCAAGAGTTAAAGATCTAGAAAACCTTTGCTTAGAGGCGAAATTTCAATGAAATTCAAAGAGTCTACTCAGTAAAATTCAAAGGGTCTACTCAGTGTGTTGGGTGGAAGATCTGGATGTATGTAGTTAAATGTATAAGCACCTCTATGTAATTCATGGCCTCAATATCTGGCACTGGATAAACATCCAATATATATAAGACAATGTTCTCAAGGATGAAACTCAGGATGACTTTCAGTTTTACAGCTGGAGGGAATGAAACCTGGCAGGGCAGGGCTCAAATCCCTTGTCCGAGGTTACAGATGAGCCCGTGGCAGAGCTGTGCAAAGTGACTCTGGCTATCAAGCATCTGTGCATATTTGGTGAGCTGCCTTCCCTCTCTAGAGCCACATGAGCATTTAAGTGTTTTGTTGGATAGGGGCCTAGATGCTTTTAGGGTCTGTTTTGAAAGCTGTTGTTTATTTTAAAGCGCTTTCCCCAGCCAATTTACAGGTCTCTTCTTGAGGTCTGCTGTGGCGAATTCCACCTTATGGAAAGGGCTTCTGTATATTATGAGATGCTGGAGGGCCTTTGGGATCCACTTTCTGATAAAAGCTCTTGAGGATGGAGCAGAGGAATGGACCACTTGTCAATCAGCACAGGCAGCCTATCCCCTAAAATGCTCCTTGCCTGTACCCAGAGCCTCCAGGGGCTGGTTCTGCCTGAAGATATGGATCCTGGAGCAGGGATCCAGCCAGCTCACCAGATGGCCAGGAGTCACTGAGCATGTTTGTGGTGCAGAGCCTCCAAAGTCTTTGGCAGCCTGCCAGTGGATATATATATATATA
>VXAX01001065.1:85885-99423 GCA_013399835.1 Leptocoma aspasia | reverse complement strand
CCTTCCAACCCAACCCATTCCAATTAAGTCTATAATTAACGCCTAAAAACTTCCACACAGGGGCCAAAACTCCTGAGTGAGTGGTGTGTCAGGTGTTTCTTTTGCAGCCTCTCACCTGAAGACTCCTGCCCATTTCTTCAGCAGGGTCTCGCTGTACTGGTCCTGGATCTCCAGCAGCATGTCGAAGAGCTGGTTCACAGGGAAGCCATAGCCCTGCAGAGCAGGAGGGAAGGGAATGAAGCCCCCACCAGGCAGCTGGGGATTGTTGTCTGTATTCAACAGGGGCAAATTCTCCTCCAGCACCACCCCTGGTGCTGCTGGAGGGGTTTAGGGGGTGACTGACCAAGGGAGAAGCACCCAGAGCTGTCCCAGACCCAAGGGCTGGCTGAGGTGGCCATGGCTTGGTCCTTGCACAGACCAAACCAGGCTGTCCCTCAGGTGATCCACGCCCAGAAATGCCAAAAAAGGAGCTTGGCCAGCCGAGCTCAGGCACAGAAGCACAGCTGGACAAGCTGGGAGCACCAGGAGAGGCCCGAGCCCCACGTACCTGGAGCGTGTCGGCAAAGAGCACAATGAGGTTCTTCAGGTCCAACACCAGGCTGGGGTCGGAGCAGTACGACTGCAGAGGAGGGCAGAGAGGAAAACACAGCTGTGACTGCATGGCCCAGCCCAAACCCTGCCCTGAGCCCCGCTCTGTTATCAGGGCACTGATAAGAACTGCCCAGGCCCAGGAGCTGCAGCTTCACCCCCAGCCCGTGAGGGCTGCACGGGGCAGGGAGGGCTGGCTGATAAGGGTGTCTCTGCTCCCAGTGCTGCTCTCCAGGCTGGAGAAGGCTTTGGGCTGCCCCAGAGATACCTGAGGTGTGTCTAAGATTGCCCAGGGGCCGCTGGGCAGCGAGAGGAGATGGATCCCACAGCGTTGTCACCGCGGGACGGGGACAGCGCCTCTCATTTAATATTTACCGTGTTGTGTCTGATGGTAATGAAGCATCTCAGCCAGGCATCCACGGCCCAGGCTGAGGGAAAACACGCTGGGTTCCAGCTCCAGCACAGGGATTTATCCTGCTCCAAACCCCCCAGACACAACGCAGTGTCCCCAGAGCCACCCCAGTCCCCCGCAGGCTTCCCAGGAGCAGCCAAAAAACCCTTCCCGTGCTGAAAAATGTAAAGTTTGAAACAGAGCCTGCCCAAATATAGAATCAGTGATCCCAGGCTGGAAAGGGAGTGGGATTTAAAGCTCGCTGGAAACTCCAGGAGGAACGGCTCCATTAATCAGAGGGAAGGACTGGGAGACACACGTTTTCCATCTCCCTGTCCAAAAAGGAGAGTCAGGAAGAAAGATAATGCCCTGAAGCATCACAAGTGATTAAAGATGTCCCTGTCTGCGGCGGGGAAGAAAATCCAGGGATAAATTTGTCTGCCTTGGAAGAATCAAAATAGCCTCAGCAAGGTGAGACCCTCCCTCAAATCCCAGTTTGGGATGCAGGGCACTGGTTGAACTGGGAGTGCTCAAGAGCAAATGGTGGTGGCCACAAGGTTGGGAAATCACGGAATGTTTCGTGATTGCTGAAAAAGCCTCCCCCTGGCAGCCACTTTGGCACCACTTGAAACAACCTGCGTGGCAACAAAGCTGGGAACACCAAAAAACCCCGTGGCTGGGCCTGGCTCAGCCTCCTGCTTCCAGCTCGGAGAAAATCCCACTTGAAACAAAAACAAACACAGGTTTGCAGCCCGGGGAGGGGTTGGTGTTTATCCCCTCTGGTAGCACAGGAGCTCAGGGGGAAGGAGGCAACTTTCCAGTCACCTGGATGGGGATGGAGAACACCAGGAATCTTCTGGGGTCCCTCATCCCAGAGAGATCCAGGTCCAGGGAAGAGCCACGGAATGGTGTGGGGTGGAAAGGACCTTCAAAGCCATCTGGTTCCACCTCCTCCCACTCCACCAGGATGCTCCAAGACTGGTGTTCCTGGCCATCTTTTCCCATATTTTCACCCAAGGTGCTCCTGGGGTTCTCTCTCCCTGGATTTGGTTTTTCAGCCCATTTTTCAGCCCATTTTTCAGCCACGAAATTTAAGGGATCAAAATGATCTTCAAGGTCCCTTCCAACCCAAACCATCCTGGGATTCTCTGATTCTGTATCAGACATGGTCATGCTTCAGTGTGCCAAAAAGATGCTTTCCCCCCCCCAGTTTTTTGGGACAAATCAACTCCCTTTGCTGGTGCGCCTCAAAAATTCTGAATGAAATCATGATGAAAACATAAAACCATTGTTTTACTCTCCAAAGCATCGAGTTCAGTAGAAAAATGCAGTCAACCAAGAGGCTAAAAAAGCCAGAGAAAGAGAATTATCTGCATGTCTGTGTAAATCTTTTAAACACTCATTGGAAAAGAGGGAAAACAAAGAATCCTGGGGGGAAAAAAAAAGAAAAAAGGCAGAATTGCAGCACGTCAAGGACAGTCAAGCAACAGCTGAGCTCTCCTGGGCTTTTACTCACGGAGTGAGTCCTCAGGGCCGCGATGGTTTTGGACAGGGCCATCTCCCACAGCTCATCAATATAGGCCCGATTGACCAGGCCCTGGGTCGTGTGCAGGATGTGATCCTCCACCACAAAAAACCTGCAAGGGCAGAAAACGCCACCGAAACTTCCAATCTGAGGGACCAGAAGTCACCCCCCGGCCCCTCAGGGCGAGGTTTGTGCATCCGCGGGCTCCGGGCCTGCTCGGATTTGAGGGGTCTGTCAAATCCAGGCAGCTGCAAACACTTTATTCCCTCATTTTTAACTGCACGGGGTTAGAGGAGTGAGTTAAAACCCTCCTGGTGCCACTCTGTGTGTACACAAAGGCAGAATTCCCCCTCCACGAGTTCTCCACCTCGTTATTCCCACAAGAACCACGGATTAAACTCTGCTCCAGCCAGCAGCAATCCCATCACAATTGGGGAAACTGCTCTGACTGCAGGGATAATGCTCTGACTGCAGGGAAAAATGCTTTATCTGCAGGGAAAAACCCTTTATCTGCAGGGAAAACTGCTTTACCTGCAGGGAAAAACGTTTTAAGTAAAGGGAAAAATGTTGGAACTGCAGGGAAAAATGCTTGAACTCCAGGGAAAATCCTCTCTCCCACCCAGCTCCACCACATGCTCCCAGCCATTTCCAGACAATCAGTTGGCTCCAATCTCCACTTATCAACTCTGCTGCTCCAAAAGAAAGTGTTTTCCAGGGAATGAGGGTGAGAGTGAGCATCTTAAATGGTGACACATGAATTTCCAGGTGTTTTTTCCCAAGGAAATCCAGCCCAGGAGCAGGGAGCTGCACGAGGGGAGCAGCACACATGGAATTTGTGGTGGTCATAATTAGGTACTGAAATTATTCTCATTATTAGCTCAAGAAACAAAAAGATCCTATCCAATCCTTATGGATCAGCAGCCTTTGGAATTCTTCACTTGGAGCTCAGTTTTGGAAGATTTTCCTTCAAGTTTGAGTGTGACAAAAAAGCAGCTCTGGGGAATAGAGAATCACTTCCTTCAGCAGGAAAATAATTCAAGAATAATTATTCAGTATTCCAGAATCATTAAGGCAGAGGGCCCATTCATGTCATTAGAGGGGCAAGAAGATGAACTTAATCCACAGGGATCATTTATCCTCAAATTCCCAGAAATTCTCAGAAATTCCCAGAAATTCTCAGAAATTCCCAGAAATTCCCAGGCTGCTACAAGAGCTGGCAGGTCCCTCCCCACTCCCCCCAGTGACACAGCAAAGTGAATAAAATTCACTTTACAACACTTAAAAAGCACAAACCACCTTTTTTTTTTTTTTTTTGTCCTGTTTTGGCTTCAAGGACCACCAAAAATATCAACATTCCCTCCTCTCCCATTTTTTTTGGGCTCCTCAGCAGCCCAGGACACCCATTTTTAGCAGGGCCATGTATAAAAGGAACACCTACCCTACAATTTGATTGAAATACTTCCTGTAGCCATCTAAAGTTTCGTGCTGCAACAAAGAGAGAGGGAGCAGAGGTTAGAAGCCAGGTGGCCGAGGGCAAAGGGGGATTTTAGGGATGAGCCAGGGGCAGCAGGAGCCTGGGGATGACATTCCAGGACAGACTGACCATGTTGGAGGGAGGCTGCAGCACCAGCCGTGCTTGTTTTCTCCTCTGCTTCCTGTAGTAGCTCTCAAAGGTCTCCCGGGCTCCCTGGAAAACAGGAAAGGGTCATTCCAGTCGTCAGGATGTGCAGGAAGAGGTCACTTGGAATATANCCCAGCACTGGAGGTGCCCCAGCAGTGCCAGCACAGGGACGGGCACTGCCCTGGCCCTGCTGCTGCCCCAGAGCTGGGACATTCTATGTCCAACCCTGTGTTCCTCCAGCACAACTTTCCTCCAAAATTCCATTCAAGTATCAGAGTATAAAGAGTCTGTCTGAAAACACCGAGTCCAGCCCCGACTGCTCAGGAACAGGAATGTTCCATGTCCAGTTCCTGGGATAGACAGGGACGTGTCCAGCTGCTTTCTGGAGCAGAGTTTGGACAAATATTGCATTTACTGATCCATGAAACAACCAATGATGGTGTCAGCAAAGAGGGGCCAANTTTCTCCTCTGCTTCCTGTAGTAGCTCTCAAAGGTCTCCCGGGCTCCCTGGAAAACAGGAAAGGGTCATTCCAGTCGTCAGGATGTGCAGGAAGAGGTCACTTGGAATATAAATCATGGAATCGCTGAGGTTGGAAAAGCCCTCTCAGATCAGTGAGTCCATCCCCCAGCACTGCCAGGGCCACCACTGACCCCTGTCCCTCAAGTGCCACAGCCACAGGGCTCTGAAATCCCCCAGGGATGGACTCCAAACTTCCCTGGGCACTTCCTGTGCCTGAGNATAAAGAGTCTGTCTGAAAACACCGAGTCCAGCCCCGACTGCTCAGGAACAGGAATGTTCCATGTCCAGTTCCTGGGATAGACAGGGACGTGTCCAGCTGCTTTCTGGAGCAGAGTTTGGACAAATATTGCATTTACTGATCCATGAAACAACCAATGATGGTGTCAGCAAAGAGGGGCCAAAAGACACCAAAGACACAAACAGGGGGAATTAAAGGCCAGGTTGGACAGGGCTTGGAGCACCCTGGGATAGCTGAAGATTCCCTGCCCATGGATGGGCTTTAAAGGTGCCTCCAACCAAGCCCTCCTGGGATTCTGTGAGTTCCAGAATGTGTTTGTGTGGGGTACAGCACTTCATGAGAGCACTCCATAGCACTGGGAGAAATAAACTCTGCAGCTCATTTTTCCCAACTTGGCTGTGGCTCCGAGTGTCCAAGATTTCCATCCCAACAGCTGAGCCCTTCCCATGGGCACTGCCCCTGGGCTGGGCTCTGAACAGCCCCTCTGGGGTGATTTTTGCACCAAAGCAGGCTCCTGGAGATGCTCAGAATCCAAGGATGTGCTGCACTGCTCCAGCACTCGCCCTCCACCCCAGCCCCTGGGCCATCCAACCCTGGATGTTTCATCCCTGCCCATCCTCCCTCCTCCACACCCGCCCTGTTTTCTGTCTGAAACTGGATCACAAACAGCTCAGGGAAGGGACAGCGTCTTGCTTTGAACTGTTGGGAGCCAAGGGAGAGAGAGAGGGGAAAAAAAAAAAAAAAAAAAAAAAAAAAACCCCCAAAAAACCAACCCAACTCCACCCCATTTAAAATTCCGTTGAACTGTGGGGAGCCAAGGGAAAAAGAGAGGGGAAAAAAAAAAAAAAAAAAGACAAAAAAAACCCCCAAAAAACCAACCCAACTGCACCTCATTTAGAATTCACAAAACAAACAACATGCAACAACAAATATCACCTGAGCGAGGCACCAGCTGTCAACCTGCTCCTCTCCAGAAAATAAATTAATTAAAAGCAAAACCTGATGGTAATTTAATGATTCTCCAGCTGTTGTGGCATTATACAACCAGGCTGCCTCGGGATGCCCTCAGCTGCCAAGGGCTTGTGAGGAGCCATAGCCTGACTTGCTCCTTGTTTTTCCCAAGTGCAGCTCCAGGCTCCGGCAGGAATCAGCCCAGGGATGTGCCCACAGCTCTCCCACCTAATTCTACCCTTCCCAAAGGTGTCAAAATCCATCCAAAAAAACTTTTTTAGGTGCAAAATCCATCCCCAAACCCTTCTAAGGTCCTAAAATCCATCCCTAAGACCTTCTTAGGTGCAAAGATCCATCCTCAAAATCTTCTTAGGTGCTCAAATCCATCTAAAAGCCCTTTTTAGGTGCTAAAATCCATCCAAAAAATCTTCTTGGGTGCTCAAATCCACCCCCAAAACCTTCTTAGGTGCTAAAATCCATCTAAAAAACCTTTTCAGGTGCTCAAATCCATCCCCAAAGCCTCCTTGCCACAGTGCAGGTGCACTGCAAAGGAATGTGGAGATTTGTAACGTGGATTTTGTCCTTGAATTCTGCTTTTTGTCCCGGCTGAGTCTCAGGGGGGCTCAGTTTGAGCAGCTCCTGATCCATGCCGGGCACACCCAGCCACCCTGGCAAATCTGGATCACAAATCCCAGCTTTTCCCCTGTAATCAGGTTCAGGGTCAACTTGAATTGATGAGAAATTTTTTATTTTTTAAGAGAGATTTTTAGGAACGGGAACTGTGAACCAACATTTCCCTGTCAGGTCTTCCCAATGCTCCCAAAAGCTGCTTCCCTCAGGAAAGGGAAGGATCCTGAGGCAAAAATCAGGGATTTACAGGTGAGACCCAGAAAAAGGAGGATTATTACAGCTTTTCTCAAACCAAGAGATAAAATTAGGTGATGCTCAAGTTAAAAAGTGATAAATTCCAAGCAGGGAGCAGCGACCTCCCTTTGAGCCCCTCTCCAAGGCCTGAAGTTGGTGATTCTCAGGATCCTGGTGTTGTCCATCTCCTCTCCACCACAGGAAAACCAAGGAAAAAGGGATTGTCCCACTCCCACCCCACCACTGAGGGGACCAAACGAAAGGGATTTATTAAATTCTGCTGGGCCTTGGCTCTCCAAACCTCCACAAGCAGCACAAACCCCTCTGATCATCTCCAGCCTCACCAACCCAGCCCTGGTGGCATCACTGACACCTTGGAGTGAAGCCACTCATTAAGCTGGAGAGAATTGATTAATAATTGGATTTGGGGGCCAATTTAGGACTGAAGGTGTTTTTTTAACCACTCCTTTAATAAATGAAGGTGTGGCACAGCGAGGCTGAGCCACCAGCAGCAGCAGCACCATGGCTGGGCACTCACACCAAACGCCTCATTCATGGTGCAACATCCCCTGGAAATTAATGAGTAATTAATTAATCACTGACCCCGCAGCAGCTGCTATTCCCCCAGTATTTTATGGTGGCCTCAAGGACTGGTCAGACTCTCCGAGAGCAGCTCATCAGGAGCAGGAGGCCTCAGACCAATTCTCAGAGCAGATTTTGGGGGTTTCTGCTGAGGCTGCACCAAGTCCAGGCAGAGCTGGGACTGATCCCTCATGCTCCAGCTCCAGGACCCTGCCTGCTCATCCTCATCCACGCTTTCCCTCAGGAAAGAAGGGGCAAGGAGCCATCCCACACCTGCCAGCACTTCCAGTGTCCCACCATGGCCATGTCCAACACCATTCCACAGAATTCCAGACTGGTTTGGGTGGGAAAGGACCTGAAAGATCACCTCATTCCACCCCTGCCATGGCAGGGACACCTCCCACTGTCCCAGGATGCTCCAACCTTGGCTTGGGCACTGCCAGGGATCCAGGGGCAGCCACAGCTGCTCTGGGAATTCCAGCCCAGCCCCTCCCCACCCTCCCAGCCAGCAATTCCTTGCCAAGATCCCAGCCCAATCTCCCCTTTCCCACTGGGAAGCCATTCCCTGTGTCCTGTCCCTCCAGGCCTTGTCCCCAGTCCCTCTCCAGCTCTCCTGGAGCCCCTTCAGGCCCTGCAAGGGGCTCTGAGCTCTGCCTGGAGCCTTCCCTTCTCCAGGGGAACATTCCCAGCTCTCCCAGCCTGGCTCCAGAGCAGAGGGGCTCCAGCCCTGGAGCAGCTCCGGGGCCTCCTCTGGGCTCTCTCCAGCAGCTCCCCACCATTCCCATGGGGAATTTTCCCCACCAGCTCCTCGGGAGCACCACAGGATGGGAGAACTCCCCAGGTCCTGGGGGAAGCACAGGAACCAAAATTCCCAACCCCCCTCAGCTCCTTCCCCACAGGAAGGACAAACCCCAGGCCAGGCCTTCATCCTGGTTTCACTGGTGGCTCTGAGGAAGGTGAAGCACCTGGACCAGCTCCACCACAATCTCTGGAAGCTGGAATTAGTTTGGAATCACTTCCAGAGGAAAAATTTGTTTTCCACAGGCAGGAGAAGCAGAAGCGACCAGAGCTGGGCTGGAGGTGCCACAGGAAGGCCCCACAACAACCTGAGTCCCATCCTCGGCTGGATTCTCCTCAGCCTCGAAGGTTTCAGATGCCACCTCCTCGTTCCAACCCAACAGAGTGAACTGCAGCAGAAGTGAAGGAGCAGCAAAGGCCTCTGAAAACCACTCCCCCCCCGCAAAAAATCAGAGAATCTTATTCACATTTTAGCAGTTTCACAAAAATTTATGGCCTGCCAGCGTGACCAAACCCATCCCCTCACAGCACTGCTCCCTGGCTTCTCTGTCCTCAGCCATTTTTGGCTGCCCCAGGAATCAGGGACTCTCGCACAAGAGGTTCCTCCAACAAAAATCTCATCCTCCCCACAACCCCTCTCGTGACCCTGCTCCCATTTTTCATCCTCCCAGTTCCATCCCTTTCTCCTAAGTGCATTCCTCCCTCATCTCCCCAGATATTCCCATTGCTCCCACATTACATTCTCCTAAAAATGGAAAATATTTCTTCCTTTTCATGGCAGTTTGAGCTCAGACCACCCAGTTTCCCACATTTGATCTGTTTAGGACTATTCAGCTTCTCAGGTCTCCAGATAATCCATTACTCCTCTGAATTCCATGCCTGAATCCTGTTTTCCTCTGCATAAAACCCAAAAAAGCAAAAAACCAAACAAACACATCAACCAGACTAAGAATATTCCAGAGCCAACCACGAGATCCTGAGTTTTCTGGGCTACTCAGCTGAAATTCCAGGTGGGATTTGTGTTTTAGGGCCGCTCCTCTCTCACAGTTTGAGGGAGAGAACAAGAGGAAACGGCCTCTTGGGAAAGTTTAGGTTGGATATTTGGGGAAAATTCCTTCATGGAAAGGGTGGCCAAGCATTGGAATTGCCCAGGGAGGTTTGGAGTCCCCATCCCTGTAGGGGTTTAACAGCCCTGTGGATGTGGCACTTGGGGACATGGTCAGTGGTGGCCTTGGAACAGCTGGGCTCAGTCCTAGAGGGCTTTTCCAACCTCAGCGATTCCATGGAATCCGGCACTGGTGCTGGCCAGAGGAGCTGCTCCTTTTCCATTCAGCTTTAATTCCAGTTTCACCCAGCTCTCAACCCCTCTGAGGGAGCAGAGGAATCCAAAGGATTCCTGGCTCCCAAAGGACCCATTCCTTGTAATCACCAGTCCAGGAAAAACCCTCAATAACGCCTCATATTTGTAAAATTACCGGGCAGAACTCTCCTGCCCAAATTAGCCCCGGAGTTCACAGAGTTGGCAGGGAGAGGGGGATAATTACGAGCGGGGATGAACACCACAGAAGGGAAAACAGAGGATAATCACAAGAAAGCAAAAACAGCAGCTGAACAAACCCAAAAATGTTTCGGGATTCGGGAGCAGCGCAGAGCTGAGAGCCAAGCGAGCTGGGATTACACCAGGAAAAATGTGCTCCTGGTTTTATTCTCCAGGAACAATTAAAATGCCCAGGGAAATGGGATTTTGGGAATTTGGATGACAATGGTTTGGAGCACAATTTCTCCTCAGCTGGCAGCAGAAATGCACCTTGTGCATTTCACATATTTCCTACCTGGATGACACAGGGTATCCATAACCCAACATTCCTGTGGGATATTATTGCCTGAGCCATCCCAAACCCTTCCCATTTGGAACATCATTAATCATTCCCTAAAAATCCATCAATCCTCTGAGCTCTTCCATTAAAACCCCATCACGACGACAGCAAGGGAAGGGACGTGCTACACGATCTGCTGAGAAGATTCCTCCTGGGAAAACCCAGCTTGTGCCAGTTTATTGTGGATCTATTGACACCAGGGAAATAAATCCACAGAATCCATGGACACAGCCCAAATTTACCAGAACAGTCCAATTTTACATCCACTGGAGAAGATTTTTGTACCCCCCCACCCACAGAGCAGCTCAGTCCCATCACTGCAGCTCTGGTTTAAATAATCAGGGATGAATAATTCTGTGCTTGGAGAATCCTAATCCCAGCACCCACCTGGATTTATCAATGTGACACCACTAAAATCATGGAATGGTTTGGGTTGGGAAGGGCCTTCAATCCCACCCAGTGCCACCCCTGCCGCGGCAGGGACACCTCCCACTGTCCCAGGCTGCTCCAAGCCCCAGTGTCCTACCTGGCCTGGGACAAGCAGTGAAGCTTTCCATGGGGCCCAGGACAAGTGGGATTGGGAAACACAGGAATTCTGGGACCTGCTCCCTCCATGTCTTCACCAAAGACCTGCAGGAGCCCTGGACAAGGTCTCTCCCCTTTGCAGATGTCCCCAGATTTGGTGAAAACCTGACAGATTCCAGCAGGGCCAACACCTGGAGAGGTCTGGGCAGGCTGGAGGAAGAACCCAACATGGTGACATCCAAAAGGACAAATTCCAAACATCCCTCATGGAAAGGGAGAAGCCCTGAATCCCTCACAAACTGGGGACTACTGGTTTGGGAGTTCCCCCGTCGATAAAGATGGGAATTTTGGGTAGACAGGAAGTTTTTCCACAAGGAGAACAATAAAAACTCCTGAGATTGGTTGGAGCAGGGTGCTGATAACACCAAGGTGTGGGTATTGATCCCTGGACGATTCCCTCCAGAGCTGGATCCTTGTGAGTCCCTTCCAACTCAGAATATCCCGTGATTCCACGAAGCAGCAGAAAGAATTCTCAAAGCTGGATCCCAATCTCCATCCTTGGAACCCTTCCAGGCCAGGCTGGACAAATCCCTGAGAAACCTGGACTGATCTCCCAGCTCCAGGCAGGAGGTTGGATTGGAGCCCTCCTGAGGCCCCTTCCCACCCAGGTGGCCCCATCCCTTCCCACCCAGGTGGCCCCATCCCTTCACACCCAGGTGGCCCCATCCCTTCACACCCAGGCTGTGCAGAGCTCTGGAGCCTCTGAGGGTCCTACACAGCACTCACCTCCAAGTGCCCTGACCACCAAGCCTCTCCCATGTTCTGGGAGGAGGAAGGGCCAGATTTGGAGCCAAAATCCCATTTCTGGGGGGGTTTTAGTCACGGTTTAGGCAATTCCAGTCTCATTCCAACAAAAATCAGGATTTCCTTCCCCTCACATCGTGAGCAGAGCCCTGGGCTGTGTCACCCTCACCTGCCCGAGACAGCCCCAGCTCAGGGCTCTCTTTTAATTTGCCTGCAAGTGCCAAACACCACATTCATGCTAAAACCCCATCAGTCCAACCTGGATCCCACCCCTCATAACCCTGGAATTCCATGGAAATACCCCAAACCCAACCCCAATTGCTCAACAGCTCAACGCAGCAGCTTGGATGAGACAGATCTTATCAAAAGCACAACAGAAGCTTTAAAACCTTACAAATCACCACTTTTTTACCCCAAAATCAGCTGGAACAGGCAGGTTTGTTTTTTTTTAGGGTCCAGCACTTCACCAACCACCAGGAGCTTCCCACCAGTGAGGAAGGAGCTGCCAAGAAAAGCAGCTCAGAAAATCATCCTGACATGCCCTGGAGATGTGTGCAGATCAAGAGAGCCCCGGTAGCCACTAATGAGGCACAAAGAGTCGGACTCCCGAGCAGATGCTCCGCTTGGAAAATGTAAATATTCCCAACAAATCTCACGGAGCGCATGGACGCGCTCGCAGGTGCTCGGCAGGGAAAGCTGTGCCAGGCTGGGATCAAAAAGGAGGCTCCTGTTTGTTGACTGTAAACACCCCCTCGATACCGAAAACACGGAGATGAAGTGGAGCAGGAATTGCGTGGGGGGAAGAGAGAGTGGCTGGAAGAGGCCTCTCCTGCCAGCCGGGCAGGATTCGGTCTCCCTCCACCCAGCCCTGACCTCGACCTATGTCCTGGAAAAAGCAGCAGCCACCCGTTCCTTCTTTTAGCAGTAAATCCCAAATTTCACANAGGTGATCCCAAAGGAAAAGAGCTGGCCAGGGCTTGGAGCAGCCTGGGATAGTGGAAAGTCATCCCCACTGCAGGAGGCGCCACTGGATGCGATTTAAGGTCCCTTTTATGCCAAATCATTCCATGATTCCATGAAATGACCAAGAACCAGGCAGGGTCTCAGAAACCCCACCTGGAAGAGTCCATGGAAGATCCAACTCTCCCTTCCCTCTCTCCCATCCTTGGCTTGGCTAAATTCATTTAAACTTTGAAAGCAACAAAAATCTACAAAGAGAAAGCAAGGGGGGAGGAAAAAAAAGTTTGTTGTTTTTTTTTTTTTTGAACTCTGGGGGCAACAGATTCAATGACCTCTCCAGATTCACTGAGTCCAAGCTCCTGGCCAGGGCTGCTCGGGAAACNAAATAATTTAGGTGTCATTTCTTAATTGGACAGTTTATCCTTAAAAGGCCTTGTAGAGATAGAGACAGGGCTCCATTTTCAGTTTGTCAGAGTGAGGTGCTGTAGGACTCAGGGTTTGTGAGACTGTGACACAGATAAGAACTAACACACACCTGAGCCCAAACACGAAATACCATCTGGCACATTAATCCCCACCCTGGCAAAAGGAAGACAAAACTCGACACACAGGGAATTTTGCATTTCAGGTACTTCAGGGCTTGGTTCCCTCCTGATTTAATGGGCTCATTAGAGTCACACACTTCAAAATGAATTCATTGGGACCTAGTGAAGAGCAAGGAGGCCAAGAAGCACAAGCAAAGGTGATCCCAAAGGAAAAGAGCTGGCCAGGGCTTGGAGCAGCCTGGGATAGTGGAAAGTCATCCCCACTGCAGGAGGCGCCACTGGATGCGATTTAAGGTCCCTTTTATGCCAAATCATTCCATGATTCCATGAAATGACCAAGAACCAGGCAGGGTCTCAGAAACCCCACCTGGAAGAGTCCATGGAAGATCCAACTCTCCCTTCCCTCTCTCCCATCCTTGGCTTGGCTAAATTCATTTAAACTTTGAAAGCAACAAAAATCTACAAAGAAAAAGCAAGGGGGGGGGAAAAAAAAGTTTTTTTTTTTTTTTTTTTTTTGAACTCTGGGTGCAACAGATTCAATGACCTCTCCAGATTCACTGAGTCCAAGCTCCTGGCCAGGCCTGCTCGGGACAACACGGAATGCATGGAAAAGGAACTCAGGGATAACGGGGAACACACAGACACCAACGTACCAGGAATTGTTTCAAACCCCTTCTCTCCAGGGGGAATGGTTCCAAACCCCTTCTCTCCGGGGGGAATGGTTCCAAACCCCGTTTCCTCTGGGGGG
>VXAX01001065.1:39936-73666 GCA_013399835.1 Leptocoma aspasia | reverse complement strand
GGAGGGGGATTTGGGATGTTGTGGATGAGGCTGGAATGGCCCAGCCCAGACCCCCCCAGGCCTGGGCTGATCCCAAAGGAAAGGTGGGAATTGTGTCCCTGTGCCCCCTCAGGTGAGAGCCCACCTGCAGAGCTGGCCCAGCCCTGGGGCCAACAGCAGGAGGACGTGGAGCTGCTGGAGAGAGCCCAGAGGAGGCCCCGGAGCTGCTCCAGGGCTGGAGCCCCTCTGCCCTGGAGCCAGGCTGGGAGAGCTGGGAATGTTCCCCTGGAGAAGGGAAGGCTCCAGGCAGAGCTCAGAGCCCCTTGCAGGGCCTGAAGGGGCTCCAGGAGAGCTGGAGAGGGACTGGGGACAAGGCCTGGAGGGACAGGACACAGGGAATGGCTTCCCAGTGGGAAAGGGGAGATTGGGCTGGGATCTTGGCAAGGAATTCCTGGCTGGGATGGGGGGAAGGCCCTGGCACAGGGTGCCCAGAGCAGCTGTGGCTGCTCCTGAGCCGGTTCCAACCAATTCCAAGCAATTCCTATGAGTTCCAACCAGTTCCAATGAGTTCCAACCATTTCCATCCAATTCCAACGAGTTCCAACCATTTCCATCCAATTCCAACCAGTTCCAGCTGGACCCAGACAGTCCCGTGGTTGTTGGGGTGTCCCAGGGCCCTTTGTGACACGGGGGCTGTGACATGCCTGGAACTCTTTGTGACCCCAGAGCCCTGGGGACACTGCCAGGAACGCCCCTCCCTTGGGAGGCAGCACTTCCCGGGATCCCTCAGAGGATTCCCCAGCCCCTCTGAGGCTCAGGATCACGGAGATGGCGGAGAAAGCAAATCCCAAATCCCAGCCCAGGAAGGGGCAGCCGAGCTCCCAGAGAAGGGGCCAGGTGAGGGAGGGGACACACAGAGCTGCCATGGGGACANGTCCCAGGGCCCTTTGTGACACGGGGGCTGTGACATGCCTGGAACTCTTTGTGACCCCAGAGCCCTGGGGACACTGCCAGGAACGCCCCTCCCTTGGGAGGCAGCACTTCCCGGGATCCCTCAGAGGATTCCCCAGCCCCTCTGAGGCTCAGGATCACGGAGATGGCGGAGAAAGCAAATCCCAAATCCCAGCCCAGGAAGGGGCAGCCGAGCTCCCAGAGAAGGGGCCAGGTGAGGGAGGGGACACACAGAGCTGCCATGGGGACAGGGATGGCATGGCATGGGATGGGATGGGATAGGATAAAGGGATGGGATGGGATGGGATGGGATGGGATAAAGGGATGGGATGGGATAAAGGGATGGGATGGGATAAAGGGATGGGATGGGATAAAGGGATGGGATGGGATAAAGGGATGGGATGGGATAAAGGGATGGGATNTGGATGGGATGGGATGGGCCGGGCCAAGGACTGCTTCCCACAGCTCCTCCTGTCTGTGGGTGTGACACAGGGAGTCATGGGTGGGACACAGGGATGCAACCACAGATGGGACACAGGAATGGCAGGTGGGACACAGGCACAGGTAGGACACAGGGAACAAAACAAGTGGGACACAGGGAGCCACAGGTGGGACACAGGGAAACAACCACAGGTGGGACACAGGGGACAAACCACAGGTGGGACATGGGAAGCTGAAGGTGGCACACAGGTGCAGTGGGACACAGGGCAGCCAGGGCCAGCTCACCCATGGGATGAGGCTGCCAGGGCCACCCAGCCCAGAGAGCCCATGGGACACTGGGAGCCACCACAGAGCCCTCGGGAGACTCCTGGAGATGGCACCAAACACCTTCCCCAGGCCAAGAGCTGTGACAGCAGCCAGGGCCACCCTCACTCGCCCTCCGTCCCCTGCAGGTGGCCACCCGTGGGCCACCTCTGCCCCAGGCCGGGCCGGCCCAGGAGGTGACAGCGCCCGCCCGGCCCGTGCGTGACCCCGGCACCAGCCACCGGCCACCACCCCCTGCACTGGCATCACCCTTGGCCGCTCCTGGCCGGAGCAGGGCCCCGGCCACCGCCCACCGCCCGCGTGTCCCCAGCGCCCAGGACACCCCGGGCACTGGCACGCCCACGCAGGGCCAGGCAGGGGACCCTGGGGACAGCCCGGAGCCGGGCCAGCGCAGGGTCAGGGTGGCCCGGCTGACCGAGGCCGGGCTGAGGCAGCTGGGGGGGATCTCCAAGTACGAGCGGATCCTGCAGTGGCTGGACAGCACCTTCGCAAGCAGAGGAGAGGTGGTGGCCGAGCTGCAGGAAGAGCTGGATGGATTCTGGGAGTTCCAGGAAGAGGAGAGTAATTAGGGTGGAAAAGGCCCCTGAGATCACCGAGTCCAACCGGACCAGGCTCCGCCGCGTCCACTCAACCACGGCCCCCAGGGCCACGTCCAGCCCCTCCCCAGACACCTCCACCACTCTGAGGGACCTTCTCGCCATGGACAGGCACCAAGGGGGGAAGCTGAGAAGGCAGGGTCAGACCCTGCTCAGGACCAGCTGAAATACAGGAATTCCCACGGAAATTCCCAAGGAAACCCCTTTTCCCCGGGAGGATGATCCACCACTGGGACAGGCTGTCCAGAGAAGCTGTGGAGCTCCATCCCAAGGGGACATGGACCTGAGAACCCCTTGTAGCTCCGTGGGGAGCTGGACACAGTGATCTCCAGAACTTCCCTCCAACCTTCATCAGTGGTGCTGTGAGGATGGGGACACCTTCCCTAAGGAGGTTCTGGATGTGCTCCAGGGACCACAGAACCACAGAAGGGCTTGGGCTGGAAGGAACCTTGAAGACCACCCAGAGTTCCATCCCCTGCCATGGGCAGGGACACCTTCCATGACCCAAAGTCCCTCCAAGCCCCATCCAACCTGGCTCTGAGCACTTCCAGGGTCTAGAAACAAAACTAGGATGAACCTTCCCACCCAACACCTGTGGAAAACACGTCCTGGAGCATCCCAATAAAGAGTTCTTACACAGATCCGCCCTTGTCCTTTGGTTAATACCTGAAACCATGACAAGATGCAACAGGAGCAGCTTTTCAAGCCTCTGGTTTTCCCAAACAAGTTCGTATCCTGAAGGATTCCGTGGGGTTTCAATCCCACACCACAACCACGGCCGGGGCAAGACGGAGTCAGGAGAGGGGATTTAAGGGAAGAGCTCCCCACACAGCCCCTGTGGGCCGCGCCGAGGCTGCGAGGAGATGATTCAGCCCCCACAGAAAGGTGAAACCCGAAGATCACAAGTCCCCCCGACCTCCAGCTCCCACCTTCAAACCATGAAAGAGCCGCTTTTCCCCGCAGCCAAACCCCGTGGATTCCAAAGGATCCGCGGAAAACCCTCTCCGAGGGCAACGCCGCCCTTGGGAACACCCCAGCTTTTGTGTGCAGCCATTTCGGAGCTTTCCCATCCCTTTCCACACACAACACGAC
Organism: Leptocoma aspasia; assembly: GCA_013399835.1. NCBI lineage: Eukaryota > Metazoa > Chordata > Aves > Passeriformes > Nectariniidae > Leptocoma > Leptocoma aspasia. The sequence goes on along the minus strand of VXAX01001065.1, from coordinate 70,283 downwards.
CCCCAAACCCCTTTTTTTGTGGGAGCTTCTCCCGTTCCCGCTGCCCCGGCCGCTCCCGGAATGCGACGGCAGCGTTTGTTCATTGTGCAGAGCCAGCCTGGCTCCCAGGTTTTCCTGAACAAAGGACTGAAACAGGGGCAATATGCGTCAGAAGCCCGTCCTGGACGTTGCTCAGCCTTTTTTTCCCTGCACAAATATTTGTAAACACGTGGAGAATTCGTGTCCAGCCGGCTTCGGGACCCTTCATAAAACCAGGGATTTATTGCAAACAGGATGGGAATCATTTCCCAGCTCCCGGTGCTTATAGGGCTTTAGGATGAGAAACATAAAGAGCAGGAAAGCAGCGGCTGCAGCTGGGCTCCAAGCCCTGCTGGAGAGGGATGGAGTGGGGGGGGTGTGAATTTACAGCTCCAGAGCCCCCCCACAAACACCCTCCCAAAAAACTCAAATAAAGTCTGGAGTTTCTGGGCTGCACAGGAGAATTCCCCAGGGTTTATTTAGGGACAGTTCAGGGACAGGCTGAGCTCAGCTGAGCTGAGCCTAAGGAGTGCTCAGCCTGGAGAAAAGAGGTTTAGGAGGGACCTTCTGGCTCTGCACGAGTCCCTGGCAGGAGGGGACAGCTGGGGAGGGTTGGGGTCTGCTCCCAGGGAACAACAGGAGAATGGAAACGGCCTCAAGCTGTGCCACAGGAGGTGTAGGTTGGAAATCTGGGGAAATTCCTCATGGAAAGGGTTGAGCAGCCCTGGCAGGGTGGAGTCCCCATCCCTCGGGGGATTTCAAGCCCTGTGGATGTGGCACTTGGGGACACGGGGCAGTGGTGGCCCTGGCAGGGCTGGACTGGGTGACCTCTGAGGGCTTTTCCAGCCCCAAGAATTCCATGATTTTATGATCCGAAGCCTCTCCTTGCAATCTCAGAGTCCCCCTCTGACACATCCTCATTTCCCACCCAGAGGGGCAGAATCCTCCCAGCTTTGCTTCCATCCATGTCCATTCCTTTCATTTTTCCATGATTCCCACAGCCAGAGCCAATGCCAGTATGGGCAAGACATCAAATTTTAGGGATAATCAGGAAAACTGGAACTGCTCACCAGCGTTGGATTTGGGTCTTTAAATGTCCCCAAGAAGTGACACAGAGAGAGACTTTGGTTCATTTTCAGGAGCCAAAATAAGCCCTAAATGTGGAATATCAGCATCAGCCCAGCAGGACTGGGACAGCTGGGGAAGGAGAGGAGGGAGGCTGAGGAAGGAAATCCAGTCCTGGATTCCAGGATCCCCTTGGAAAATTGCAGCAAAACAGAACATGGGACAAAATACAGAAGGAGGAATTAAAATTAATTAAACGGGAAAAAAATTCCACAGAGGGTGGTCAAATGTTGGAGCAGGGGCACAGAGAGGCTGGGCAGCCTCCAGCCTTGGAGATCCATGTTTACAAAATTTACATGGAAAAGGCTCAGAGATTCCTGATTTTACTTCAAATTCAGCAAATTTTGAGGAGACTGGGACCAACTTTTCCATGAGCTGTCCCAGTCTGAATTAGGTGCCCCTGCCATTGGGATTAGATGGGATTTAAGGTCCCTTCCAACCCAAACCATTCCATTATGGTTTGAATCCATAACCAGAGGATGTGAAAAGAGTGGGAATTCACCATTTCCCTTTGTGCTAAACTGAGTTTTACCTTAGAACACAAATGTTCTCCAGGGAAATTCCTTCCAAATCACTTCACTTCCGCCCCTATCACTTGTTGTTTTTGAGATATCTCCCTTCTGGACACCACCACAGAGTCCTCTGGGGCAGCTGAGGCGTTTTCCAAACATTCCTGGGACCCTCCTGAGCCCCAAAGCCCGGAAACAGCCAATCTTGGGAAGAGCCTTCCCACGCCTGCACAATGCGAGGAGCGGGGCTGGAATTCAGGGTGGTTCAGCTGGACCCTGAACAAGGAGAACATTCCCAACAAAATCCCAAAGGCCTTGGAGCTCCCTGCATCCAGCAGCTCCAGAGGGGCTAAAATCCCATAAAAAAAGACCTTTGAAACGAGTGGGGAAAGGTGAATGTTGCAGTAAGGGCTGAAGAAATGATGGGAGGAATTCCAGAACTTTCCAGCCCCTGAGCTGAGTCCTCCTGGGACAAAATTCCAGGAGAATGGAGAAGGGGAGAACCAGGACATATTCAAGCAGGAATTATGCCAATGATGTGCTGGCACAGCAGGATTTGGGGGTCCTGGGAAAGCATTAAACCCTTAAGCAGGATTTAATGTGCTTTTCCACAATATTCCCAAACTTAAACGTGGATGTCCCTGTATGGATGAAGGACAGGTGGATAAATAAATAATCAGTGGGATGGGCAATTCCAGAGGGTTGGGATCAAGGAGCTGCACCCCAAAGGGAGCTGGTGACAAGTGGGGACCAGGGCAGGGCCTGTCCTGGGACATGCCCGGCTCCACCGTGATGGCAGTGACCTGGAGGAGCCACAGAGCAACTGCCAGGAACTCCTCAGTGACTCCAAACCGGGGGAAAAGTCACAGAATCATGGAATGATCAGAAAAGGTTGGCGAAGGTCTTTAAGATCATTGGGTCCAAATACTCCCCAGTGCTGCCAGCACAGGGGAGAAGGGCAGGGCAGGACAAGTTCCCAGAGAGGTTCTGGAGTCTTGGAGGTTTTCAACACAGGCTGGGATAAAGCCCTGAACAGCCTGGCCTGATCTCAGAGCTGCTTCCATGGAATCATGGAATGGTTTGGGTGGTAAGGGACCTGAGAGCTCATCCAGCCCATCCACGGGCAGGGACACCTCCCACTGACCCAGGGTGCTCCAGTGTCCAGCCTGGCCTTGGGCACTGCCAGGGATCCAGGGGCAGCCACAGCTGCTCTGGGAATTCCAGCCCAGCCAGGAATTCCTTCCCAAGATCCCACCTTTCCCTCATCCCAGGAGGCCAGACCAGAACCCCTCTGAGGTCCCTCCCCAGGGAATGATCCCATGAACCACCGAACAGATTCCATGGATTTCCCCCAGTCGGGGCAAACAGAGCTGGCATTGAGAGCAGGGTGGGATTGAGGGAACTGGGATGAAACCAGCCCTAAACCCAAACCCCCAGGATATTCCCCACGGCCGTGCCAGCCCTGGGAAAGCTCTGCTGCTCTCCCTCCCCTCAGCTGTGGAGGAGTCTGCATCCGGGCTATTGTAGGAAAACCTCCCTGGGTCAGGGAGGCTTTTTTTTTTTTTTTTCCCCTCCTCTTTCCAGGTCTGTTTTCCATGGGGAATATTTCCAGCCCTGTGATCATATCAGGCCGGCCCCGAACCTACGCTGATTTCTCCGCCGCCGCTTTGATCGCGGCCAAAGCGCTTTTCTCCCGGGTAAGGAGGTCACGGGGTTAAAAGAGCGCTGTGACAATTCCCAAAGTTCAATCTGCTGCCACCAGCAGGGCCAGGCGCGGGCCAGGCTCCATTAGCACGTAGGACAGGGTGGTTATCACAGGTCACTGACACCGGCCCGCTCTAATGGCTTTTCCTGTGGCCTTATCAATGCCGTGCACAAAGTGGCTCCCCCCAGCCTTCCCCTATGATCTCAGAGCTCTGTTTACAGCTATCTCCCCGCACCAGGCACCAGCCCAGGCAGCAGACACTGAGAAATGCCAGGACACGGCCACGGGACAGCCTGCAAAGTGCCTGAGATGAACAAGGAGTCACCAGAGAATCAGGAGAGGGGATTATTTTTTTTTTTCCACTGCTCACCCCGCTCCTTTCCAAAAAAAACCAGTTTTCGAGTTCCCAAGGAAAACTTGACAAGCCCGAGCTCTGAAATAGAAGAACCACAGAGTTTCCATGGTGGGGTTTGTGTTGCACTATGGAATAAAAGGAACAAGTGGTGCTACAAAGAGAAGAAAGGTTTGGTTTCATCTGAAGAGCAGGGCTGGGTGGCTCTCATTGTTGGAGCTGTGGCTCCTAAAGAGCCTCCCTGTGCCTTGAAAGGAGAACTTGGATTGTTTTGCCCCCTCTGCGAAGCACAAATATTTTTGGTGGGGATGCTGAGCCCCCGAGGGGGTGGGGAGGGAGAGGGAGCAGCGTCCCAGCCCCACGGATGAGCTGAGCCCCCCTGCCCAATCCCATCCCAAAAAAGCAGGAAAAGGAGGATTCGGGCAGGCAGCACCAGCAGCATCACACCTGTGAGAAGAATTAAAATGATTTAAGTGCGGGGCTGGGAGGAGAACCAGGATCCACAGGATCTCCCATTTCCAATGGAATCTGCTCCACGTGCCCATCCCAGGTGGGAATTCCATGGGCTCACCTTGAGCCCAGGGACCCCTGAGCAGCTCCTGCAGCAAAACCTTGTGATTCCTGTGATAATTCCAAAAGAAAACCTTTTTTCTGCTCCCAAGGCTGCGCTGGCTCCGCACTAAGAGATACAAAACTTGTCCTTCCCTAAAATTCCCAAGGAGAGCTGTTCCGAATGGATACAGACTATCCACCCTGACAAGACATTCCTACGTGGATTGTTTTCAGTAAAATAGGGGGCTTATTATTAACTGTACTTTTCTTTTTTTTTACTTTTTCAATGCATTTTGTGCATCAAAGCAGCTCAAGGGTTGGGGGAGAGGCAGCACAGATAAAAATGTCAGTGGTGAGATAGGACAAATTTATAGTAAATCCCTGTCAGCTCCCATTTATCTAAATTATCTAGCTCTGGATTCTCCAGAAATCCTTCACCAGCTCCAGTTTTTAAGGCTGTTTTTACCTCAGAATCCGCTCCCTTTTTCTTTCTGCGTTGTTGCCTCTGTTTTTGGACACTTGTTCTTTCCCCTAAAATGACCCCTTTGTAGCTGGGATCAAAGAGCTGGGAGTGTCAATCCCAGTGTCTTCAGGAACATGTGAAGAACCTCAAAGTAATTGGGAAGCAATTAGCACAGAGCTAAAAAAACCCACCCCGCCGAGGCAGAGCCTAAATGAGCACTAACAGGCACCAGCCCCGCTCAGGGAGGAGTTTAAGGGACTTAAATCACCCTCAGCTGCCTCCGAGACAACTTTTTGGGAGCACCTTCAGTGCAGCCCACTCTGCCTTGAGTTTTTTTGGCTTTTTTTTTTTCATTCCTTTCTGCTTTGGGTTCACTCTTTGCTTTCTGCCTCGCTGCAGCTTAGGGGAAACATGAAACACAAAACTGCTTTTCATTTTCTGTTATGTAAAGCGAAGCCATCCCATGTCTTGGCCTGGAAACCCAAGGCACCCAGCAGCTGCTGAGATGCTCCTGCAGATAAACCAGCTGGCCCAGGGCTCACCTCTCCTCTTTTATTTTGGATATCGATCAAAGCAGCCCCAGCATTGCACAGACTTTGGTCAGAGGCAACACAACAGATCCACCCCTCAATGGCGAAATCGCGTTCTGGGTTTGTTCCTTAGATCACGATATTGCCATTTTCCACAGCTCCCCTCCAAGGGAGGGGATGGAGCTGATGCCACCAGCCCAGAGCCCCAGCAGGCTGCAGTGAGTGTCCTGAGATAGGCCAGGGCTGCTGAGCTCAGCCTGGGCCAGGCTTAGGGCTCAGGGTCAGCTCAAAGCAGGCCAGGCCTCGCCCAACTCACCCTGAAATCCCTGGGTTTGTTGCCAGTCCCTCTTCTTAAACCTTTTACTGGTTTGGGATGGAGGCACCCTGAAGAATTTGGGATGTTTTGTCCCAGATGCCAGAGATCCAAACCCTTCCCGTGCTCATCTCTCCCTCAGGCAGCCCCTTCCTCACCACGAAAGGAATTGGGATGAAGAATCCCATATAAAACGTCCCAGGAGAGCTGAAAAGCCTGAACAGAACCTGGGCTGGGCTTAGGGCTCAGGATCAGCTCAAACCAGGCCAGGCCTTGCCTAACTGACCCTGAAATCCCTGGATTTGCTGCCAGGTCCCCTCCTAAACCTTTTACTGGTTTGGGATGGAGGCACCCTAAAGAAGTTGGGATTTCTGTCTGATATCAGCAGAGATCCAAACCCTCCCCACTCCCATCTCTCCCTCGGGCAGCCCTTTCCCCACCAGAAAAGGAACTGGGAAGAATAATTCCATATAAAACACCCCAGGAGAGCCTGAAAAGGCAAAACAGAACCTGGGCTGGGCTTAGGGCTCAGGATCAGCTCAAACCAGGCCAGGCCTTGCCCAACGGACCCTGGAATTCTCATCTTTGGATTTGCTACTAGTTCTCCTTAAATCATTCACAAATTCCCAGACTGGTTTGGGATTGAGGCAACATAAAGATTTTGGGATGTTTTGTTTGATATCTGCAGAGATCCAAACCCTCCCCACTCCCATCTCTCCCTCAGGCAGCCCTTTCCCCACCAGGAAAGGAATTGGGATGAACAATCCCATAAAACATCCCAGGAGAGCCTGAAAAGGCACATCCCTGCTGAACAGAACCTGGGCTGAGCTTAGGGCTCAGGTTCAGCTAAATCCAGGCCAGGCCTTGCCCAACTGACCCTGGAATTCTCATCTTTGGATTTGCTACTAGTTCTCCTTAAATCATTCACAAATTCCCAGACTGGTTTGGGATTGAGGCAACATAAAGATTTTGGGATGTTTTGTTTGATATCTGCAGAGATCCACGCCCGTCCCTCCCTCAGGACAGCGTCAGGCAGCCCTTCCCTCACCAGGAAAGGAATTGGGATGAACAATCCCATAAAACATCCCAGGAGAGCCTGTCCTGCCCCGCAGCCGCCACCACGCCAAGGTCCAGCTCTCAATTAACCCCCGCCTGACCTTCCTTCACTTTCTTTCCCCCTGCTCTGCCCTTCCTGCCAAAGTTCAGCGTTTCCTGGAAAAGTCTCCGTGCCTGTTGGATGTTGTCCTTCGCCTTGGTTGCCGAGGGAAGGATTTGCAGGATTTACAGGTGCCTGGCCCCCTCTGGAAGCCCATGACCGCGGGCTGACCCCCCGGTACAATATGTGAACTCCTGCCCTGCTGATAAGGCTGCCAGATAGGAGCTGGAGTTTGCAAATAATCCTTTGGGAATTTATAAGCAGCGCAGCCATAAAACCGAGGTGACTGGAAGGTCGGTTTCACTAAAAATAATAAATATCTCAATGTTTATTCAACGTGGGCCTTTTTAACTGCAGGCCAAGCTCTGAGATAACGCCATTGCAAATGACAAATATTGGGAGTTTTGGGGAACTATTACATTATGATCCTTCCGTCTGATGCTGCTGGGGCTGTTCTCTCAATGCTGTGCAGGATCTCTGACATTGTTCCACCCGAGCTGGGCCTAGAAAGCCCAGAAATTCAGGCCCAGGTCAGCAAAAGGGCAATTTGCTGCTCAGGGCATTTTTCCTCCTGCTCCTGGCTCCCTCAAACACCTTCCCTAGAGCTGTGCTGGGATTCCTGCTCCTGGTTAGTCCCCGTTCCTGTTTGTAGGGCTGTGGGCTGGCAAGGAACAGGAGGAATGGGAGCAGGGACTGGTCCCAGCTCAGGGTGGGGACAGAGCTGCTGGCACAGAACCCTTGCCCTGGCTGAACCTCTCCAGGGAATCCCTCAGGCTGGAAAAACCCTCTGGGACTGAATCCAACCGTCCCCAGCCCTGCCCCGTGTCCCCAAGGGCCTCATCCCTGCAGGGATGGGGACTGCTGGAAAACTCTTTCCAGGAAGGAATTTTCCTAATATCCAGCCTAAACCTCCCCTGGCCGTTCCCTCTTTCCCCCCTGGCCCTTGTAGCGACACCTGCACCCCGTCCCCTGCACCATTCCCACCTCCAGAAGGAGACAATCCCACCCAGATCCATCCCACGGATCTGGCCATGGATCTGCTGCTTCCCCTGGCACATTTCTGAGGATCAATCCCTATTTCTGACTAAAAACTGAAGCAGCAAGACAACAGAAATGCCCAATGCAGAAACAAACCCATTTCTGTTATGTGAAGCAAAGCAATTCCATGTCTTGGCCTTGAAATCCATGGAATGCAACCATTTGGAATGTTCAAAACTGCCCCATCCACCAGCAGAAGCTGCTGACCCTCCTCAGAACACTTTTGTGGACAGTCACACCATCAAATCCATAATAAATCCAAATTAAATCCATATTAAATCCAAATTAAGTCCATAATAAATCCATATCAAGTCCATATCAAACCCACACCCTCCTGTTAAACCAAGGCCTGGCAGCCCCCCCAATAAGATTCCCAATCCCGGCTCCATGATCCATATTCCTCCCTGAAGTTTCCCCAAATAAAGTGGCACTTTCAGCCCCCCCAGCCTTTCAGCTCCCTCATAATTCCCAATTAACAAACTCCTGCTCCAGCTCCCAGCTCCGCCTGGAGAGCTGGGATATTCCTCCAAGATAAACACAGCCACACATTTTCGGGAGGGGAATTTCTCGTTCCAAGAAAATCTCACGGCAACGTGGCCAAATGACTTAATTATGAACAGATGAGGGGCACAAAAAGATGTCTTATAGGAACGGGGTTTCTGACAGTTCTTTTCCTTCAGCAAACTCGTGTGGATCACTGGAGACGCCGGGAACTGGGAAACAATTCCCTCTCCAGGCTGGGAAGGGAGGAAAGCTAGCAGCACAGAGCTCCTTTCATCTCCTGCCTGGGATTTGGGCTGCCCAGCCACAGGGGAAGAGCCCCACGACAGCTCCCGGGCTCCAACAGCCCTGGAAAAGGGATTCAGGTTCCTTGGAATGGCACAGTCAAGGCCTGGATGCTGCTGGAAGCATCCCTGAAACCCAGAGTTGGAACAAGAGTTCCAAAGGTCCCTAAAAAGGGATGAGGCTCCACAGGTTCTTTGGATCAAGGGATTCAAGGCTCAGATCATCCCTGAAATCCAGAGTGGGAGGATGAGCTCCCAAGGCCCTGGAAAAGGAATGAGATTCCTCAAGGTCCTTGGAATGGCACATTGAAGGCTTGGATGCATCCCCAAAATTAAAATTTGGAGGGTGAGCTCCCAAGGCCCTGGAAAATTGAAGAAATTCCATGAGTTCCTTGGAATGGCAGATTCAGGGCTTGGATGTTCCTGGAAACATCCCTAAAACGAGAAATTGGGTGGATGAGTTCCAAATGTCCCTAAGAAGGGATGAGGCTCCACAGGTTCTTTGGATCAAGGGATTCAAGGCTCAGATGCATGCCCAAAATTCAGAGTGGGAGGATGAGCTCCCAAGGCCCTGGAAAAGGGATTCAGGTTCCTTGGAATGGCACAGTCAAGGCCTGGATGCTGCTGGAAGCATCCCTGAAACCCAGAGTTGGAACAAGAGTTCCAAAGGTCCCTAAAAAGGGATGAGGCTCCACAGGTTCTTTGGATCAAGGGATTCAAGGCTCAGATCATCCCTGAAATCCAGAGTGGGAGGGTGAGATCCCAAGGCCCTGGAAAATGGAAGAAACTCCCTAAGTTCCTTGGAATGGCAGATTCAGGGCTTGGATGTTCCTGGAAATATCCTCGAAATTCAGAGTTGGAGGGTGAGCTGCAAAGCTCCCTAAAAAGGGATGAGGCTCCACAGGTTCTGTGGATCAGGGGATTGAAGGCTTGGATGCTGCTGGAAGTATCCCAAAAATTCCAAGCTGGAGGATGAGCTCCAAAGGTTTCTTATCTGCCTTCCTTATAAATTAATATTTAAAAAAATCAATGTGCTCAGAATTCCCAGGATCCAGCCTGTGGAAACAGGAGCTCTCTGGGACAGCTCCAAGGAACCATTTTCAGTCAAAAACCAAACTCCTGGCAGGATTTGTGGGAACTTTTCCCTCAGGAATCTCAGAGTGATCCAGGCAAGGGGTGGATTTGAGGATGGCAGCAAAGCTGCTCCTGTCAGGCAGAGCTGGGAGGGCAGTGAAGGTCTCCAAGGTGCAGTAAATGATCCGTTTCTGAGGAATTCATGCCCAAAACTCATCCTCATCCAAGGAATTGGAAATTACTGTGGCCCAAGAAGAATTCTTGGAGGAAACAGCATCAGAATCCAACCAATTCCTGCCCAAAACTCCCCCAGTTTTCAGGGAATAACAAAATTGCTGCATCCAAAAAAGGTATTCTTGGAGAAAACAGCATCAGAATCCAAACAATTTCTCCCCCAAAACTCCTCCATTTGTACAGAATAACAAAGTTACTGAATCCAAAGAGGAATTCTTGGAGGAAGTGGTACCAGAAAATCCAACCACTTCCTGCCCAAAATTCTCCCATTCCATGGAATAACAAAGTTAATGAATCCAAAGAATTCTTGGAGAAGATGGGAACAGAGAATCCAACTAATTCCTGCCCAAAACTCCTCCATTTCCACGGAATAACAAAATTCCTGAATCCAAAGAGGAATTCTTGGAGGAAAATCAAACAAGTAAGGAATATAAACACATCAAAAACTCAGGATCTGGGGCAGCAGGAGAAAATTCCCTTTTCATTTCCGTGCCCTGCATGAAGGAATTGCACAGATTTTCCCCAAATCCATCCATCCCTGGGTTTTTTCCTCCCTCAGGGATGCACATCCCAGGTGAGCACGGAAAAAGGCCGGGGGAGCAGATCCATGGAATTCCCCAAAGCAGGAAAATCCCGGGTTCACTCACCAGGACGGAGTAGATGTGGAGGCATCGATAGACCGGGGAGAAATCCACCAAATCCTGGGCTCCAGGCACCTAAAACAGGGAGAAAAATCCATGAAAAACCCGGGAAACTCACCAGAAATCCACGGGCAAGGAAGTAAAACTGCAAAAAAATTAATTATGGGTAAGTGGAGCACTAAAATATCATAGAGAGACAAGTGAAATCCTAGAAAAATCACATTTAAATAAGTTTGTTGCTCCAAAAAATGACATTTAGGTGAATTAAACTATAAAAAATCTAATTTAAATAAGTGTCACTGTAAAAAATCCCATCCAGGTGAATGCAACTCAGAAAAATTTCATTTATAAATAAGTAGAACTGCAAAAAATTTAAATATGGGTAAGTGGAACTCTAAAATATCACAGGGAGACAAGTGAAATCCTAAAAAAACAAACATATATGAATGTCACTCTAAAAAATCACATTTAGGAGAGTGTAGCTCTAAAAAAATTAAATTTAAGTGTCAGTCCAAAAAATCCCATCCAACTGAAACTCCTGAAAATTCCATGGATAAATAAAGATAACTAAAAAAAAATTTAAACATGGGTAAGTGAAACACCAAAATATCACATGGAAAGAAGTGAAATCTTCAAAGAAAAAAAAAAGAATGTCACTCTAAAAACCACATTTGGGTAAGTGAAACTATAAAAAAATCATAAAAATTATATTTGCTTTTATCATAAATTAAGTAAAAATGTAAGTTATCAAAATATTTTATCAATAATTATATAAATCACTGTCACTCCAAAATGCCACTTTTAGGTGAGTACAACTCTAAAAAATTCAAAAATAAATAAATCCCACTCTAAATATCACATTTAGGAAAATGAAACACTACAAAAATCACATCTAAATCAGTGTGACTCCAAAAAAAATCATGTTTAGGTGAGTGTAAACCTAAAAAATTCAATTAAATGAGTGCCACTCCAAAAAATCACTTTTAGGTGAGTACAACTCAAAAAAATTCACATATAAAGAAATTACACTCTAAAAAATAACACTTAGGCAAATGAAACTATTAAAAAATCACATCTCTATCAGTGTCACTCAAAAAAAGAATCACTTTTAGGTGAGTACAACTCTAAAATATTCAAATATAAATAAATTGCACTCTAAAAAAATCACTTCTGGGTGAATATAATTCTTAAAAAATCAAATAGAACTAAATTCCACACTAAGAAATCACTTTTAGGTGAATATAACTCTAAAAAATCACATTTAAATAAGTTTATAACTCCAAAATATCATTTCTAGGTGGGAGTAGCTCCAGCACCAGTGGGTCCAGGGCAAAGCCAAGATTCCAGGTACGGAAAAAAATCCATTTAATTTCTGGGATCTCCCCAAATATTCTGATTTTTCAGGGGCTGGAAGCAGGAAAATGTCCTTTAACGTTGGTTTTGCTCCACTGAAATCCCACGGAACACTCGGACTCGTTCCAAGCACAGAATCCAAGGGATCCTGGCACCGTCCCTGCCGCCCCTTATGCAACAAAAAGTTGGGAAAAAAAGGCAAAAACCAGGGAAAAAACCCAAGCCATTCTTTGCATTTCACGTTGCATTTGGTTGAAGGCTCCGTGTGGGTTTGATTTTTCCCGGTTTTTCCCCCCGGGGAAGAGGCACCAGGGAGGGAATTTGGGAAGGGTGGGATCAGAGGGGGAAATCGCATTTTGTGTCCTTTGGAGATTGTTGGGGTTTTTCTTTTTCAGGTTGTTGTTGGTCCCCACACGGCTGGAACCTTCCCCTGGGCCCCTGGAGGAGGTTCCCCCTCGTGAGTTCTGTGCCAGGGGTGACAAACGAGCAGGACTCTCTGGTTCTTGCTCTTCAGGCCGTTGTTTATTTTTCTCTATCTTATGTTCAGTGTCTGCACACCTGACTGAGCAAGGCACAAAATGGACAAAATGGCCTCGACACCCAAAACCAAGGGCTTTTTAAAGCTAATCAGCCCAATTACTTTCTAACACATACCTTGTTTTTACTTTACTACCAATAACTTCTGCTAATCTGCTCACGTAACACCCGTGCTGCTGCTTTCTCTAACCAAGGACTTCGTGCCAGCAATGCCACAGAAAATGGAGTGGAAGGAGAACAAGGAGAGGAGACAACACCCTAAATCCTGCATCTTGTCCCCTATTCACTCTCACACTAAAATCCTAAAACCCCAAATCCTTCACCCTGTGATAAACTCCTACTACTGCTGCTGCTACTGCTGCCTACTTCACACCTGTATGTTCTAACTCCCAAAGCCTTGGCAATTTTTTCCCTGGGACAAAGGTTAAAAGCAGTGTCCTGCTGAGAGCCAGGGCTTCCTAAAACACACAGAAAACATTCCCTGTGCCCTGGATTCCGACAGGAGATGTTCCCTTTGCACTCCTTGGCCCCCAGAATCCCGGGAAAAGGGAGTGTTCCGTGGCCATGGGCTGGGAACAGGGATGCACGGCCCCATGGACAGCCCTGGGAATGGTGCTGCTGTTTTCCGGGTTTTTATGGGGATGAGGAAAGGGGAGCTCGGGGCTCAGCGAGGATTTCCAACCCCAAAGCGCCCCGGGGGGGGGCTGGAGACTCCTCAGCACTGGGGGGAGCAGGGATGGGGAGGGAAAATGGGATTGGGGATCAACTGCTCCCATCTGGAGCTGGTAGAGGATGGCAGGATGCAGGAAAAATCAGTCCTGGGGGCTGCAGGGGGTCCTGGCTGGAGCTGGAATGAGGGGTCCCAGGACCCCAGACTGCTCTGGGACAGGAGGGACCTTAAAGCCCATCCTGGGGTGATCCAGGATTGGATTCCCACATCCACACCTCCAGCTCCTGCCTCTGGAGCTGCCCTTGGAGCAGCCTGGCATGGTGGAAGTGTCCCTGGGCCGCCATGGGATGGGATTTTGTGGGATGAACTCCTCTCTGATGTGGAACTGGAGTGAAAGAATCTCCTCCACGGAAGGAAAATCGGATCTCGGCACTGCAGAGGGTCCTGGCTGGAGCTGGAACGAGGGATCCCAGGATCCCAGACTGGTTTGGTGTCGGAATCCAGGGCACAGGGAATGTTTTCTGTGTGTTTTAGGAAGCCCTGACTTCAGCAGGACACTGTTTTTAACCTTTGTTTCAGAGAAAAAATTGCCAAAGCTTTGAGATGAGTTGGAGAACACACGTGTGGACTAGATATATAGCAGTAGTAATAGTAGTCTATCACAGGGTGAAGTATTTAGAGTTTTAAAATTTTAGTATGAGAGTAAATGAAAAACAAGATAGAAAATTTAGAGTATTGTCTCGTCTCCTTCTTGTTCTTTTTCCACTCCATTTTCTGTAGTACTAGTAGCACAAAGTCCTTGGTTAGAGAAAGCAGCAGCATAAGTGTTACGTGTGTAAATTAGTAGAAGCTATTGGTAGAAAAGTAAAAACAAGATACGTGTTAGAAAGCAGTTGGACTGATTAGCTTTAAAAAGCCCTTGCTTTTGGGTCTCAAGGCCATTTTTGTCCATTTTGTGCCTTGTTTCTCATACGCTTAGTCTGGTGTGCAGACACTGAACATAAAATAAGAGAAAAATAAACAACAACCTGAAGACCAAGAGACAGTGAGTCCTGCGTGTCTTTCATCTCTAGCAAAGAACTCATGAAAAAGAACCTCCTTCAAGAGCCCAGGAGGTAAGTTCCCAGCAGTGTGTAAGGTTCAACAACAACCAGCAGCAAAAACAACCCCAACATTTGGGCTGGGAGGGACCCTGAACCCCATCCCATGGCCGCCCTGCCCAGGCTCCCCGCCTCCCAAACTCCCTGAGCAGCTCCCAGATTCCCAGCCCAGCTCCTCAGGACTCCTTTTCCCTCCCTTTACTCCTCCAGAACTAGGAGCCATCAGTCTCCCATTGGTAAAACCTTAAACAGGGAAATCCTTCTGGCTGAGAAATCCTTGGAACACCCCTTGGAGATCCCTGGAGCGAGGGCAGCTCCTGCCCCGTGCCCCCCACCCACGAGGGGCCCTGAGCCCACGCCAGGGATTTTAGGGAGGATCTGTCATCCCTCCACACCCCCATCAAAGCAGGCAGCGTTTTCCAGGGAATTTCAATCCAGGATCAAAAGGTTTCACTCCGCTTGGATCCGGGGCTCCAACTTGAACTGGCTCCACGGAGAAATTGTTCTGATAAAGACTGAAAAAATCGGGATTTGGCCAAAAAAAGTTTGACTCCCCTCAGAGAAATTAGTTCAAAGCAACAATTTCAGGCTCTGGTTTTCTGGAGAAACTTCCAAGCCCACACACAGGTTCAGGAAAAATCAGCTGGGCCACTCTGCACAGCTCCCACCTCCATGAGCAGCTGCAGAACTCCTGATCCAGGAACAGCAGGATCAGGCAGGGAAGGTCAAGTCCTTTCCACTGGGAAATTTGTTGGAAATAAAGTCAAGCCCCCAAAACTGTGCTGGGGTTTTATGCAGGGGATGAATATAACATTAAAATTCTTTTATAATATATTATAAAATANAGCCCCTCTGCTCTGGAGCCAGGCTGGGAGAGCTGGGAATGTTCCCCTGGAGAAGGGAAGGCTCCAGGCAGAGCTCAGAGCCCCTTGCAGGGCCTGAAGGGGCTCCAGGAGAGCTGGAGAGGGACTGGGGACAAGGCCTGGAGGGACAGGACACAGGGAATGGCTTCCCAGTGGGAAAGGGGAGATTGGGCTGGGATCTTGGCAAGGAATTGCTGGCTGGGAGGGTGGGGAGGGGCTGGGCTGGAATTCCCAGAGCAGCTGTGGCTGCCCCTGGATCCCTGGCAGTGCCCAAGGCCAGGCTGGACACTGGGGCTGGGAGCACCTGGGACAGTGGGAGCTGTCCCTGCCATGGCAGGGGTGGAGTTGATGATTTTTAGGGTGGAATTGATGATTTTTAAGGTCCCTTCGATCCCAAACCATTCCATGATTCCATTAAATTCTCCCTCTGGCTGGATTAACACATCACACAATTACCCTGTCTCACATTCACAAATTCAGGTGTTTAGCTGATATTTCAATATTCAAACATATCTAAAAGTTCACCTTTATCCCTGAAGCAGTGCCTGCACTTTCTGAGCCAGAGCTGCACTGCCAGTGCTCCCAACAATCCATAAATCCCTGATTTTTGGGACGTGCCGATGCCACGGGAGCTCGGGCTGCCCCAGGCCGGGACTGATGGCTCCCCTGACACCCCCTTCAGCCCAATCCCGGGTTTTTATGCCTCTTGATTTCCAGAACAAAGGATTTATTCATCTTGTCCCAAAATTTCCCGGTCCACACAGCATCAACTTCCCAATCTCATTCCCAAATCCTGCAGCAGGCACGTTCCCGGAGCTGGGAGCGGGGCAGGGCTCTGGAAATACCCAAACCCCTCCTGCAAGTGGGGTTAAACAATCCCTGCAGCACATTTAACCCCTGGAAGGAGAGTTTTCCATGGAAACGTGCAGCCCTGGCTGCCACCAGCACAGGGATGGCTCCGAGTTTAGGGAAGCTTTGCTCTGGGTTTGGATAATTCGGGATATGAGGGTTAGTTTGGGATACAAGGGTTAATCTGGGAGATGAGGGTTAATTTGGGATACAAGGGTTAATTTGGGATACAATGGTTAATTTGGGATATGAGGGTTTGGATCTCAGATCCTTGGTGGGTTTTGGTGCAAAAGCAGGACTCAAGCACAGGTTCTGTCCCTCAGTGAGGGAACAGCAGGAATTCCAGAGGACCCAAACCCAGGGATTTGGGGACCATGCCAGAGTCCCATTGACTGGAATCCGTGGATGAGCTGGGGCACAGGGACACGGGACAGGACACAGAACCCACAGAGGCTCCACTCCAGGACAGGGCATGGAGCAGGGGAAGACTGCAGGTGACACAAACGTTCCAGGAATTGTCCCTAGAACTCCACTGCTGCCACCAGTGGCAGCTCTGCTCCAATCCAGCTTTGGAGTCCTCAGGAAAAGGATCTGGAGCTGCTGGAGAGAGCCCAGGGGACATCAAGGAGCTGTTCCCAGAGCTGGAGCCAGGCTGGGAGAGCTGGGAATGTTCACTGGAGAAGGGAAGGCTCCAGGGAGAGCTCAGAGTCCTCCCTGAGCCTCCTTTTCTCCAGGCTGAGCCCCTTTCCCAGCTCCCCCAGGAATTCTCCAGCCCCTTCCCAGCTCCATTCCCTTCCCTGGGCACTCTCCAGCCCTTCCAGGGCTCTCTTTGTTGTGTCCAAAACTGGAATGGCTCCATTTCCACTTGAGAGAATTTTTTGGCTAATAAATAAATAATTTTCTTTCCAAAAAGGCCAAATCCCCAGGAGGATTCACTCTTGTGACCCAGGAACAGAGACAGGGAATGGCTGGAGCTGGGCCAGGGCAGGCTCAGGCTGGATTTCAGGAAAGGTTCTTCCCCCAGAGGGTGCTGGCACTGCCCAGGCTCCCCAGGGAATGGGCACGGCCCCGAGGCTGCCAGAGCTCCAGGAGCCTTTGGCCAGCGCTGCCAGGGATGGACAGGGTGGGGTTGTTGGGGGGCTGGGCAGGGCCAGGGGCTGGATGGATGATCCCTGTGGGTCCCTTTCCATTCAGGACATTCCATGATTCTGCAAGGAAGGAACAGGAGCAACTCAAATCTGCTCAGGAACAAACCGCTCCCTTTTCCCTGCGGCGCTGATGGGAGAAGGGGCCATGGGATCCCCTCCATGGGATCTCCTCCATGGGATCCCCTCCATGGGATCCCCTCCATGGAATCTCCTCCATGGGATCCCCTCCATGGGATCCCCTCCAGGACACCTGGCCAGGTGCACCTGGGGGTCCCGTGGCTGCTGCCCCTCCCCCACTGCTCTTCATCACCATGGACAGCGGCCACTGCCCACCCTGGGACCGGGGCTGGGACAGGGACGGCCCCTCCTGCCCATCCCCAGCTGCAGGGTCACCGCTCCTGTGAGGTCACCAAAGTGCCACCACACCCAGAGATGGGATCCACCTGCCTGAGATAGGCCAGAACCATGGAATCATGGAATGGTTTGGGTGGGAAGGGACCTTAAATCCCATCCCATTCCCACCCCATCCATGGGCAGGGACAGCTCCCACTGTCCCAGGTGCTCCCAGCCCCAGTGTCCAGCCTGGCCTTGGGCACTGCCAGGGATCCAGGGGCAGCCACAGCTGCTCTGGGAATTCCAGCCCAGCCCCTCCCCACCCTCCCAGCCAGGAATTCCTTCCCAAGATCCCAGCCCAATCTCCCCTTTCCCACTGCGAAGCCATTCCCTGTGTCCTGTCCCTCCAGGCCTTGTCCCCAGTCCCTCTCCAGCTCTCCTGGAGCCCCTTCAGGCCCTGCAAGGGGCTCTGAGCTCTGCCTGGAGCCTTCCCTTCTCCAGGGGAACATTCCCAGCTCTCCCAGCCTGGCTCCAGCCCTGGAGCAGCTCCGGGGCCTCATTCCATGCTGATGTAGGAATGTGGAGCCCACCCAGAGGGTCCCAGAGCAGGGCCCAGGGGGGCTCAGGGCTGACCCCACAATTCCATCCCTGCAGAGGAAGGTGTGACCTCACTCTGCTTTGGATGCACAGCAGCTGTGGAAAGGAGGGAATGGATTTGCAGGGAGAAAACAGAAAGCACAGAACCACTTGAACAACCCCAACTTTAAATTTCCAGCTTGTCCTTGATCCCCTCCCTGGCTGCTCAGAGGCTGTCACCATCAGGGTGACAAACACCCCCAGGCCAGGGGCTGGCTGTAGCTGAAAAGATCATTTTCCTGACAAAAGAGACTTCAACAAACAAGAAAAAGCATCCAGAGGGGCAGACAGAACTTCCCAAAAGGTCCAGGACGTGGCTGCATCCCAAGAAATGATGGACACACGCAAAGGCTCAACCCCTCAAGCCCTGCAGGTCTGGATCTCTGAGCTGCTCAGAGACACGGGGCTCCATTCCATGGGAAACATCCCAAATTCCAGGTGTCCCAGCATGGGAGGAAGGAAAAACCAACACCATCCCCAGATCATGGTTTGTGGTTCCCAAACCCTCTGTCAGGTCCCAGGAAGCAGCAGCAGGAAGGGAAGGAAAGAAGGGAGAGCATCAAGGAATTCAAATTTCCAACTCCCATCCTGACACAACAATCCAAAGACAAACCAGGACAAAGGAAAAAGCCAAAAATTGGGTTATGGAGCAATGTTTCCATGAGGGATGGATGGGTGCTGGGACAGACTGGGGTGGGCAGCTCCCAATCCTTGGCCTCTCTGCTGAGCGCAGCAATGGGAATAGAGATAAAAACACAAAATAACCGAATTTAGGGACACATCCCACGTTCTCCAGCCTCTTCTGCACTTCCAGGACTCTGCCATGAGCAAGGAGCAAACCCCTTGAGACACCACAGCCACCCCACACTGCCCAGTGCCCCTGGTTTGGTGTTTACCTCTTCCTCCTCATCCTCATCCTCCACATCCAGGATCCCCGAATCCTGCTCCGACATGGGGCTGGTGTTCTTCACCTCCAGCTCGGAGCTGGCGCTGAATTCCTTCCTGGATTTCTTCCCCCCGCTAATCCTGGGCTGCTGGGACACGATGTTGTCCAGGTTTCTCTGCTGCTGTGCCTAGGAAAAAACAGAGATTTCACCTGGGGTTTAATTTGGTTTTCAGGCACGAGGCCTGAAAGGGGACAAAGGAGGCCGAAGGCGCCACGCGCTCGGCGGAATTCCGACACGTCGCCTTTTCCCCAGCCCAGATATTCCCAGATCCATTTGCAGAGCAGGCCAGGGATTATGCAACAATCCAAACACGCTCCTGACTCTTTCCAAATCCCAAGGCCCTGGCCCCCGTGCTGCCACATTGATCCGTTTACGGCCCAGCTGCAGCAATACTCGCCCGTGGGCCATGTGGTGACTGTCACAGGCCGCGCTCAGGGACCTCTGGAACCGCTGGATTTGTTCCTCTTTTCCAGCCGTGGCGGCACAAAACATTCCACATCTGGACCCCAGAGGTTCCTGAAAGCATTTTTGTGGGAGCCCAGGAGGGTTTAATTGCACGTTGTTGATGTGCGGAACGAGCTGTAAAAGGTGCTCAAGGAAAAGGCGCTGGGAGCAGCGGGATGGAGGGGTGAGAGTTATTCCAGGGATTTTGGGGTTGTCTGGCAGTGGAGGTCACACCGTGCCCTCCTGCAAAAATTCCAGTGTTTTTCCTTTGATATGGAGCACAATAATCGACAGGAAACGTGGCTCAGCCCCAGTTGTTCAGGAGTTGATCAAGTTCAAGCCGAAGGGTAAGGAATGGGAATAGCACAGACACACAAGGGGGCCAAATCCCAGCCAAAACCAGGGAAAAAAGGCCAATCCCATGGATGTGGCGGTGCTGGACACATGGATTTGTGTGCTGGTGTAACTGGAAAATAAACACTCGGAAAACCTGGAATTTATACGGATTTAGACACAGATTTAGAGGATTCCGCCCCGTATTTTGCTGTGGATATTTTATGTATCAGAAGAAGGGTGTGTGGGAATCATGGAATCACAGTCCTCTCATTCCATGGGCAAGGACACTTTCCACAAGCCCAGGTAGCTCCTGGACATTCTGGAATTCCAGGAATCTCTGAGGTGGCAAAAGGGGCCCATCCCCTTCCCTATGGGAATGTGGCAGCCTGGATTTAGAAGGAAGACGGGAAACCATTAAACCTGTTGGAAATCCAGCTGTCAGCAACACCAAGGGAGAATTAAAACATTATTAATTACTATTAAAAATCACTAATTACTAATTACTTCTGCTACCTGAACTGAAGGGAGAACAAAGCTTTATCCGTGTGCAAACCTCCCAAATTATTTCCTTTTCAACACCTGGAAGTTTTAACATCCGCCTCAAAAATAATTCAGAAGCAGCTCTGATTTTTGCCAGCCTCAAAGTCCCTTTGGAATCTCTCCTTGGGAAACAAAACCCCACCAGGGAGCGAGCACTGGAGTAATTCCTACATCTGAGGGATACTGAAATCCAAGCATGGCATGAAGACCCCATTCCTTGGAAAATCCAGGCATGGATATCCCATTCCTTGGAAAATCCACCTCAAAGTGCTCCTCACCCCGAGCACACACAATCAGCTCTGAATTAATTACCCAGCTGGGTAATTGATAACAAAATTCCGCGTACAAAGCCGCCCCTGGAGGCGGCTGCAGCGGGAACCAGAGCGAGCCCTTGGATCGGGATGTGTTATCCCTGTGGGATGTGCTATCCCACAGCACAACCTTGACCTCTAGTGGTTGGAAAGCAGGAGTAGCCTTGCAGTTTATTTACTCCGAGTGCTCCTCCCAGCTGAGCCAGGGGACCCCCAACCCCATCTCTTTAAAAAATCTCTTCAGGGACGAATCCCAACAATGGGAATTTTTGCAACAAAGCCCCAGAGGGAAAGGTCTGGGTGGACACTGCCCAGGACAAAGTTTTGCTCCCGACGTCAGGACGCGAAGCCGTTGGGGAAAGGGGCATTTTTGGCACCGGGATTCTCGGACTTCAGAGGCAGCACTCTATAGAAAGGCCTTGCAACATCCCATAAAGGGAATTAGGACTTCAAAAAGGGGCGGGAGCGCTCGGTCCTTCAGAAGAGAACACAACAAAGGGTCGGGGCTCGGGCCCGCCCAGCGCTGCCATGAGTTTCCCAACCGAGGCCTAATGAAGTTATAACCCTGAATCCACTGGAAATTCCCCCAAAAGCAAACCCAGTGCACTCGTTAAACCCTCCAGTTTATGTAATCCTCCTCCTTCTGGAGAGGGGAGAATCAAAGAGTGGGAAAAGGCGAAGTTTTGGATGCAGCCCTGAGCTGGACGCAGATCATTAACAGGGCGGAGCGGGCCCGGAGCGCACAGGCGGTCATGGGAGAGGGAAATCTGGGATAACGAGCTGGAGGATGCTGCTGCCAGCCCTGGACTCCTTTGCCTCAGCCCTCGGCGTGAAACACGTGGGATCTCAGGCTGGACACGGAATTGGTGTCACCAAGGATCCGTGGCAGTGCTCTCCAAAGATCACCGACCTATCTGCCACCTCTGTTTTCCAACAAGGATTAATCTTCCCTCAGTCCAGCTCTGCTGTGGGAGCACAGCAGGACATGGCCAGGTGTCAATATTGATAAGATCCAAACCAAATATTGATAAGACCTCATAAATTTCAGTTATTTAGAAATCAAAGAAATCTGTCCCTCCAGCATCGCTCCAGGGCAAGGAGTCCCACATGGAATTTACTCCCCAAGCTTTGATTTTGCACTTTTAATGCAAATAAACTGATTTATCAAGAGAAGAATTTTGACCTGGATTAAAGTCCAAGCACCAGCTGGGAAAATCACAGAATCCTGGAACGGTTTGGGTTAGAAGGGACCATAAAGCCCATCCCATTCCACCCCCAGGAACGCCTCCCACTATCCCAGGTGGATCCAAGCCCCAGTGTCCAACCTGGCCTTGGGCACTGCCAGGGATCCAGGGGCAGCCACAGCTTCTCTGGGAACCCTGTGCCAGGGCTTCCCCACTCTCTGAATGAAAAAAAAAGGAAAAAATTGTATGTCCCAACTCCCAGATATCCTAAAAAGCAGCCAGAGGATGCTCCCGAAGGCTCAAAAGTTTTCCAGCCCACCAGGAGCAATTCAGGCCTTGAGGAATCTCCACCCTTCAGGATTTTTATGGGGGGCAGTTTTAAATTGGACAAAATTTTCCAGGGATTTCTGCCTGAATGGCCTCACACTCAGTCAGTGGAGGTTTGTTCTCTTCCCCTTCTGGGAACACCGGAGCCAAATCCCGACCTGTGCTGGGCACATTCTGACTGCAGCAGGAACGGGAATGAAGGAGTGATCCTGGAGCCAGGCCCTGCACGGCCCAGGAGGAGCAGGAATGGCTTTTCCATCTCCAGGAGGGAATTCCCAACCCCCCGCTCCCAGCAGGAAACAATCTGGACTGAGGTGACCTACAAGTGAGAAATATCGAATTTTCTTCAGCTTCGTGAAGTCACCGAGGTTTGGGTTTCACCGTGAGGGAAAGGCAGAGCCGGGGGGAGGCCCAGAGGAAGCAGCTCCAGAGAAATTCGGGATTATCCTAAAGAACGCCCCGCTCCCACCCCCAGCTCATTCCCAGCAGCAGAACAACCCTTCCGTGGATTTGCTGTGGCACAGGAAGGATCAAACCCCACCTGCAGAGGAGCACTGGGGGGTTTGGGGGTTCTGTTCCCCACAGAGGGTCTGGAGGAGCCCAGGGAAGACGCCCCACATCAAAGGCCTGGTGACACCCGAGGTGCCCTCGGAAAAATGACAGATCCGGGGCTGGGGGAGGCCCAAAGCCCTCAGGGGATGACAAATCCAATCCAAAATCTCCCCCACCTTTTGGTGTGGTTTCCATGAAAGTGAGGCCAGTTTGGGGTTATCCTGTGGAATTGCCTCTGTTATCCAGGAGCATCAATCCTGGCTCGCTCTGCTCCATGGGAATATTAAAAAAGGCAGGAGAGCCCAGGTCTGTTCACAGCTGATGTTGCTTTTAGGAATCAAACACAAAGTATTGGTTCGTGGAGGTGGAGTTCCCTTCAAGCACAGCCACTTCCCTCCTCCACATCAGCCTGGGAGACCAGGAGCACCCCTGTCACTCCACCAGGGCAGCATTCCCAGCTCCTGATGGGAATTCTCTTTCCAGACTGGCTGGTAGGACAAGCAAAGTCACCATTTCACCTCCAGGGCCAGGCCCAGGTCAGCGACCCACGTTTGTGGACTGAGGTTGTCATCAGGCAGTCCAGAAGACTTCTGGGAGACCTGGGGACAGTGGGAGATGTCCTTGCCCATGGCAGGGGGTGGAATGGAATGGGATTTAAGGTCTCTTCCCACCCAAACCATCCTGGGAGTATTTGGTGATGGAACTCCTGTCTCCTGCACCTCCCTTCACCAAGGGCTCGACCCTGCAGGACACGCCTGTGGGGGTTTCTCTTCAAACCCTGAATACAAATTCCCAGAGAGGTGTGGACTCCTCATACCTGGAAGTGTCCAAGGCCAGGTTGGACAGGGATTGCAGCAACCTGGGATAGTGGGAGGTGTCCCTGCCCAGGCACCATGGCAGGGGTGGCACTGGATCATTTTTAAGGTCCCTTCCAACCCAAACCATCCTGGGATTCAAAGCCCTCAACAGGAAAGACGTTCCTCAGCATTCCAGGATCCATCCTGAAAAAACTCCCACAAGCTTGTGAACAGCAACTCCACCTTCCCCACCCCCACAACCAAACCAACCCAACCCAACCAAGCTGGAGTTGAATTTTTTGTACTTGAATTTTTCAGAGTTGGGTTTTTTCAAAGCAACTCAACTCCTCGAGATCGAGTGACCCCGGCCACAAACTCGCACCCCAACGCCATGGAGGCATTCCCAATGCCATGGAGGCATTCCCAAAGCCATGGGATCATTCCCAATGCCATGGAGTCATTCCCAATGCCATGGAGTCACTCCTGATACAATGAAGTCATTCCCAATGCCATGGGATCATTCCCAACACCACAGAGTCATTGCTAAAGTCATGGGATCGTTCCCAACACTATGGAGTCTTTCCCAATTCCATGGGATCATTCCCATTGCCATGGAGTTATTCCCAGTTCCATGGGATCATTCCCAATGCCAAGGAGTCATTCCCAGCACCATGGGATCATTCCCACTGCCATGGGGTCATTCCCAATGCCATGGGATCATTCCCACTGCCATGGGATCATTCCCACTGCCATGGGGTCATTCCCAATGCCATGGGACCATTCCCAGCTCCATGGAGTCATTCCCAATGCCACGGGATCATTCCCAGAGCAGGCCAGAGACTCCCCCAGGCTCTGCCTCCAGAGCCACCCTAAGGAAAAGCTGTTTCACCACCTCCAGGAGGAAGGAGCTCCTTTAAACCTCCAATATTGTTATTTTTGTAACTTCACCTTGTTTTCCGCACCCGTTCACAAACGCTTGAGTCTCACCTCCCCTCACCTCCAGCCACCAATATTTACTTTTGAGCAGAATCTAATTAGGTTTTTCCTGATGAGACACGAGATAAGGCCCGGGGAGAAGGGGTTGGTGATTTAAAGGGAGTGATGATTTAAAGGCTGGCTTTGGTAGTTTTGATTAGTTCCTGCTGTGATGGTTTTACAGACCCCTCTAATGGGCTGAGACACTGAATTTTCAAATATCATTTCCCAGTATCCCTAGGAATGGGATACATATTCTTTAAACAATCTTAGGGAAGAAAAAAAGGGGGGAAAAAAAGAAAAAAGCAGCAAAGCCGAGCGGCTACGGGGGTAGGAAAAAAAGAACGTTAATAAAAAATGACAGTAGGGCTGGAGCCCTGCCAGAGAGCCATTCCAGAGTTATAAAATCCCCCTGGGATCAGATAAAAGCAGGGATTATTATTGCAAGGTGTAAACTCAACACACGGCCACGGCTCCTGGTTTGAGTTTGCCCGCGGAGCCGGCGCTGTCGGGACCGGGAGGGGCTCGGCCTCTCCCGTGCCCGGTGCTAACTTGTTATCAGAGCAGACAATTTGTTGGAGGTTTGGCTGACAAAGTTCTCCCTCGGCTCAGGAAACGAGGCCCAACAATGGGAGGGTTTTTTTGAACTCCATTCCAGGTGATTAAATAGAGGGAGTTTGGAAATGCAGCACTGGACGGGTTTGTTCTCCCCAGTGCCCTGCACAGGCTCAGCCTCAACCCTCACTCCTCAACCCCTAAAAAGTCTCTTCCACCTCAGTCCATCCAGAGCTAAAATCCACCTCGGGTCTGATATTCCTAAATATCAATTTTCCTCAAATACAAGTTTTTGGCATCGAGTCTGTGATGAGGAAAATGCAATTCCCCTTTTGCTTCACTCTCACCCCATGATTTACCCTTATCCCCTGCTCCTGCTCCTTTTCCCAACCTGGATTCAATCCAGGCCTAATTCCACAGGTTTTACAGTTCAATATTCCCTGGCCAGGACAAGGGCAGCACCACTGTGGCAGGATTCCCAACAATTCCTGTTTGTGCTGCCCTGGATCCCTGGAAGTGCCCAAGGCCAGGCTGGACACTGGGGCTGGGAGCAGCCTGGGATAGGGGAAGGTGCTGGGGCTGGAATGAGATGGGATTTGAGGTCCTTCCCATCCCAGCATTCCAGGATTCTGGAGCCCCTCTGCTCTGGAGCCAGGCTGGGAGAGCTGGGAATGTTCCCCTGGAGAAGGGAAGGCTCCAGGCAGAGCTCAGAGCCCCTTGCAGGGCCTGAAGGGGCTCCAGGAGAGCTGGAGAGGGACTGGGGACAAGGCCTGGAGGGACAGGACACAGGGAATGGCTTCCCAGTGGGAAAGGGGAGATTGGGCTGGGATCTTGGCAAGGAATTCCTGGCTGGGAGGGTGGGGAGGGGCTGGGCTGGAATTCCCAGAGCAGCTGTGGCTGCCCCTGGATCCCTGGCAGTGCCCAAGGCCAGGCTGGACAGTGGGTGGGAGGTGTCCCTGCCCATGGAATTGGATGGGATTAAACCCATGGGATGAGCTCAGCCATATTTACATCCTCGCAGTTCATTCACTACCTGGCTTAATTCAGCTTTTTATACAAAACCAATTAAACCTCAGCTGTTTTGGGGGGAGGCTGCCCAGCCCAGCACTGGCAGAAGGGAATGACCCAGGCTCTCTCTTCCAAGGAGAAATTTATCACAGGAGGATTGATAAAAAGCCTTGGGCAACCACAGCCTCCGGGTCAGCTGCACAAAAAAAAGCCACTTTTTAAGAAGCCCTTTATGGCCAAAGTGTTGATTCACACTTCTGTGGGATCCAGATCTGTGGGCAGCTTCAAAAGGAGCTCAGTGGTGCGATTACAAAGTTTATTTATCACATTTACGCTCGGCGGAGGAGCCGAGAATGAGCTCAGGGCACCGAAGGCAGCAGAAGGAGGAGGAGGAGGAGGAGGATGGGTGTTCCACAGGGAATTTCAAACACACTAAAGTCCTTGGCCTGACAACTCCACAGCTCGGGGCTCTCCTCCAGCAGCCCAAGCTCTTGGGCAGAAAAATGGTTTACAATTTATCTGAACTGAGATGGAACTGAGAGTCTTTGATCCGCTTCTACCAACGATTTAAAATTTCAAATTCTTCTTGCAGCCCTGGATGAAATCCCCCACCCTGGGAGCTGCTGTGACCCCGGGCTGGTTTAACCCTGCCCCAGGAGACCCAATCCTGATTCAAAACTCCACTGGAAACTCCCACACGTCCCTTTCACCTCTCCTCACTCTAAACTGGGACGCAACCAGAGCCCTGAGTAAGAGAGGGAGCAGCAGAGGAATCACAACCAAAACTGGTCACAGGTGAGAGGGTCTGGAATGACTCAGGAGCACCCAACCGTGCAGGGCCTGGCTTTGGGAGCTCTCTCAGGGAGCTGGGATTGTTTTCCAAGCCAGGCTTTGTTCCAACACGCTCCCTGACAAGCAAGGCATGGCACAGGGAACAGGGCTTGGGGTTGGTGGTTTTTTTTTTCCAGTGAAACTGGTAAAAAGGAGAAATCCAGGCAAAAGGCTTTGTTTCCTCAGGAAAAAAAAAAAACAGAGGAAAAGGGAATGGAGCTGGAGAGGAGAGAGGAGAGTTAAAGGGACAAATTCAGGCTTTGACTTAAGGACATTCTACCAGAGAATTGCAGAATTGCAAAATTGGGCAGCTCATGGAATCACAGAGTGGTTTGGGTTGGAAAAGCTCATCCCATCCCAGCCCTTCCATGGGCAGGGGCACCTTCCACTATCCCTGGGTGCTCCGAGCCTTTCCCTGCCCTTCCTTGGGCTCGGTGCTCCCCCAGTGCAGCTCTGGGTCTTGGAGCAAGCCTGGAGCACCAGGGAAGCTCCTCCTCAATCCAGAGGCACTCAGTGGAATTCCAGCTTCCACCATCACTTCCAGCACAGGAATATTTCCAGCTCCAGGAGCTCCTCAAACCCCCTGGGGACTCTCCAGGTCTTGTCCCCACCTCTGTCCTTGCCCAGGGAAGGTGGGACCCTCACCCCTCTGGATATTCAGGATAAAATCCATATTCATGGATCAGATCTCACTAAAGGGGGGAAGGTGTTGGGCTGGACTTCCCAGGGTTTGATCCAGGGGGAATTCTGGAAAAACCATCCCAGTGTGCTCAGCTTGGAGCTGCCCCTGAGCTCTGACACCACACAGGGCCCTCACTCCAGCCACGAGTTTGAACAGCCTGATTCCAGCATTTCCCACTGGTTTTCCTCCCATTTTCCCTTCCCAGCAGCTGGGAAGTGCAGCCACTGGAAGCTGCTGCTTTCCTGAGGAACAGCCTGCCTGTTATCCCTGTTTTCTGTGGCAGGAACTGCAGCAGGAGCTGCTCCCTCAGCCACGGAGCAGACAGGAACTATCACTCATGGATGCTCCACTTTTCCTTGACCTCACAAAGTTCCCCAGGGAGTCACCCCGGCCTGGCCTCCGATGGAATCCTTGTATCCCGCTGTCCGTGGGAGCTCCCAAAGTCCTGCTCCACACCCCCTCCCTGGGCTCTGGCATCTGGAGATAAGGTTCCTTTCAAGATTCTGCTTTTGTTTCCATTTATCAGCCTGGGCTGGGCTTTTGAAGGGTTCTGAGGGACTGGCCACGGTCAGAGCACCTCCCTGGGATGGTCCCGATTCTCCTGGAACAACAGGACTCAGTAAATCCCAGGAAAAGCCCAGTGTGGTCAGTCCTGGACAGAACAGGAATTTGGCTTTTCCACAGCAGAGCCTGTAAGTCTTTAAGTGAGATCTGGAAGGAGCTGCAGAGATCCTTTGGATCTAACTCAGATCCCAGACCTGCAGCCAGAATATCTCCAAGCATTCCCACAGGAATGGGATAATCTGGGATAACAGGATCCTAATGGGACACGTTCCATGCTGGGATCTGGGAACACGTTCAGGAACTGAGGGACAGAGATGGGATCTGGAATGTTCATCGTGTCTGGGAAGAACCTGCTGGACTAAGGCTGTCCTGACATCCCCATGATCCTGTTTTCCATGGCAGAGGAATGCTTTTCCAGGGATAGCCCACAGCTGCCCCCCCGACGTGCTCTGTGCTTCAGAGCTATGGACCAAAGTTAAATCCTCATGGAATGGNGGGACACAATTCCCACCTTTCCTTTGGGATCAGCCCAGGCCTGGGGGGGTCTGGGCTGGGCCATTCCAGCCTCACCCACAACATCCCAAATCCCCCTCCCAGAGCTGCTCTCCATCCTTTCCTTCTCCTCCCAGCCTGGATTTGTGCTGGGATTGCCCTGACCCCGGTGCAGCTCCAGCCCTGGCCTGGCTGAGCTTGCTGAGGTTCTGTCCCAGCTCCTTGGGAGTGACCACCCAGCCCATCCCTCATCCCCCAGTGTCCGTCTGTCCCGCCCTGTCTGTCCAGTCTGGAGACGGGGACGCTGTGTGGGACAGAGCCAAATGCCGTGCACGGACCCCAACGGATTGTGTCACTCCTTTTTTCCCTTTTCCATCAAAACTTTAGGAAGAATCTGGGCAAGGATCACAGTGAAAGGCTGAACCCTAAAACCCAAAGAACCCCCCCACGCATCCTGCACATCCCAGCAGCAGCAGCAGCACCTCCACCTTCAGGAGATTTTAAAAATATTATTCAAAAAAAAAAAAAAAAAAAGGATAAATCCTTGTTGGAACAAAGCCCTTTTCATTCTGTTTGGGAATAACCCCTCTGGTTTTTTTGATGAGAAACCCACAAAGCAACTGCCAGCAGGGCTGAGCCACAAACAGCGGCTCGGCTGGGGGAGAACAAAACGGCTTTTTCAGGAATAATCATCTTCCCCCGGATCCCTGAGCTTCAGGGAGCAGCAGAAGAAAGCAGAACATGATTTGGTTAGTGCTGGTTTTAATTAATCACAGAATTAGCCAGGCCCTGCCTCCCCCAGCACGGTGACTTTAAGGAATATTTAATCCCAATATGAAAAGTTTCAACTTTACAGAAGAGCTTCAATTTTGTTTTCCTGCCTTCACTTCACAAAGATTCCTCTGATAATGTGAAATATTCTGTTGATAAATACATTTTTTTCCTAAGCACTGGGGCGTGAGGGTTGGGGATTTAGAGAAGAGATTACAGCAGAGAAAAATGAAATTATACATTCAGCACTCAGCACTGCTGTCCAAAACCAACTCTCCCAACTGAAACCACTTTTTGTGGTCTTTTTTAACATAAAAATGAACTTAGTCAACACATTACATAATTCTCCTCTCCCACAGTATGTTCCCAGGATTTTTCTCCCTGCATCCATCACTAATATTTCACTCACACCACAAGTTTTAGGACTGAGCCTAAAAAGATTTTAAGTCTGCAGCGATAAATCAAAACCTGATCTCATCTCGCTGCTGTAAATTCACTTCATGGTCACCCTTGAAAGCACCACAAGTTATTGCAGAATTCAAATTATCCTTTAAAAAAAAAATCTCTCCATGTTCTGAGTGCTCCAGCCCAACGAATCCAGCACCAGGAATATCCAGCCCATCCCAAATCCGTTATTCCCTGGACGTGATCTGCCCTCTAAAGGCATCTGGGGAAACTACAAAGAGCTTTTTTAGCCATTAAAAAAAGCTCTGCAAGGGTTTGATTTTCCTTTTCTTTCCCCCCCTGGCCTCTCCCCCTGTCCCAACCACACAGGAGGGTCCCAGGCTCAGCTTAACCAGGCTCAGCCTGAGCTCAGCACAGACAGGACCATCCTCAAGTCAAGGAAAACTCCACAGGACAGAGCCTGGATCTGCCTCTATGGACGCTGAGGGATGAGCACCACACATAAACAGGGTTTAATCCAGGCCTAACTCCATGGATTTCCCAGTTCAGTATTCCTTGGGCAGGACAAGGGCTCTGCTGTGGCAGCAGGATCCCAACAATTCCCATTTTTGCTGCCCTGGATTCCCAACAATTCCTGTTTGT
>VXAX01001065.1:27819-39847 GCA_013399835.1 Leptocoma aspasia | reverse complement strand
GGATGGGATTTAAGATCCCTTCTCATCCCAACCCATTCCATGAACATCCCAACCACCAATAACTTGGGATTTAGGTAGATCCCAGAATCCCACAATCGTTAAGGTTGGAAAAGTCCTCCAAGATCCTCCAGTCCCACCTGTGACCAAAATCCTTCACCCCAACACACCGGGGATGCTCCCAGCAGGAACAGCCTGGCCTTATTCTGTGGAC
The DNA here is from genome assembly GCA_013399835.1 of Leptocoma aspasia. Lineage (NCBI taxonomy): Eukaryota > Metazoa > Chordata > Aves > Passeriformes > Nectariniidae > Leptocoma > Leptocoma aspasia. The sequence continues at coordinate 39,636 of VXAX01001065.1, read as the reverse complement.
ACAACGAAATCCTGGCTCAAAAATAACTTTAAAAGTATTAAAAGAATAAAATCCAAATGATCCCAACCTCACTGCCAAGGACAGGATTCAGAAAATCCAAATTCCCAGGAGAATCAGCAGAGCCACCCCCAGCCCTTCCCTGGCCACCAGTCTGGATCCTTCCCACCCCTCCTTGCCCGAGGTTTGAAACTTCCAGACTTCCAAATTACAATCCCAGTTTTTAAGAGCGCAAAATAAACAGCAGCTTGTACCAGGCAAAAAAAAAAATTAAAAAAAGAAAAAAATTTAAAAAGGGCAATTAGAAAGTCAGAATTCCTCCAAGTTCTCGTTAGTAAAGGTTTTATATCCCTCCAACATGTGGCACTCCAGGAGAAAACTTGGCAGAGGGAAAAATGCCCTGGTCTACCTTTCCTGAACACAGCAACGTTTCAGCCTTGGCCAAGGTGGTTCCTATTAGGGCCTTTTTTCCATTTGAAATTTACTGGTTAATTTTATGGAAACAAATCAAGGGAGCTGCATATTATAAATCTATTAAGGATAAAAAACGTAACTCTGCAAATAAAAAACGCCGGAAAAAATCTCACACCTCCCCTCCAGCCCTTTCCAATTTTCATTTATGGGCCTTTTAAAAGGGAAAAGTGGAGCTGGGAGGTCTTCCCGGAGTCCCCATGAGTGCCACACGTGTGGCATCCCTGCTCAGCCCTCGGGAACGAGCAGCTTTATGGAGCCATCCCCTCTTCCAGGTGACCAACTCCACCTGCTACTGAAACAGAAAAAAAATCCCTTTTTTACAGGGAATTTTCCTCTCCCCGCAGGATGGGGGTGGGAAGGGAAGCTGAAGGACAAAATTCCAAAGGGTTTCGACTGCTCTGCCTCCATCTGGAGTTAATGGGGCTGCACCTGCTTTTCACAAGGTGTGAACGTGACCCCCCAAAGAGCTCAGAGGCTCCAGCACTGCCTTGATCCAAGGGAACGGTGGGCAGATAAATCCAGGTGGGAAAAGGTTTGGGAGCAGAACATGAAACCCTCAGAGGTGGGCGAGTAAAAGGCCACGAGGTTCAGCCAGGCCAGGGCTGGAGCTGCACCGGGGTCAGGGCAATCCCAGCACAAATCCAGGCTGGGAGGAGAAGGAAAGGATGGAGAGCAGCCCTGGGAGGGGGATTTGGGATGTTGTGGGTGAGGCTGGAATGGCCCAGCCCAGACCCCCCCAGGCCTGGGCTGATCCCAAAGGAAAGGTGGGAATTGTGTCCCTGTGCCCCCTCAGGTGAGAGCCCACCTGCAGAGCTGGCCCAGCCCTGGGGCCAACAGCAGGAGGACGTGGAGCTGCTGGAGAGAGCCCAGAGGAGGCCCCGGAGCTGCTCCAGGGCTGGAGCCCCTCTGCTCTGGAGCCAGGCTGGGAGAGCTGGGAATGTTCCCCTGGAGAAGGGAAGGCTCCAGGCAGAGCTCAGAGCCCCTTGCAGGGCCTGAAGGGGCTCCAGGAGAGCTGGAGAGGGACTGGGGACAAGGCCTGGAGGGACAGGACACAGGGAATGGCTTCCCAGTGGGAAAGGGGAGATTGGGCTGGGATCTTGGCAAGGAATTGCTGGCTGGGAGGGTGGGGAGGGGCTGGGCTGGAATTCCCAGAGCAGCTGTGGCTGCCCCTGGATCCCTGGCAGTGCCCAAGGCCAGGCTGGACACTGGGGCTGGGAGCACCTGGGACAGTGGGAGCTGTCCCTGCCATCCCTTCCATTCCAATCCATTCTGGGATTCTGGGATACCTTTGGATCACAAGGAACACATGAGATAAAAGAACAATGTCAGTCAAACTCAACATCCCCAACCCTGATGGTTTTCCATCAGCTCCAGTGGAATTCTTTCCAGGGAAATGCCAGCTGCCTTTGCTGACCCACACCCACTGCAGGGACAGAGGCTCTGGAACTGCTCCATCCACAGCTCCTGGCTGACCTGGACGTCGTGGATGTCCCAAATTCCTCTTGGGAATTGCTCCTCACTGCAGGACAACCTGGTCTGCAGCAGGGACAGAGGAACTCCGTGGGATGGGACAGGGGGGCAGAGATGGCACCAACTGCAGGAAATGGGAAAAAGGGGGAGAAAAGGGAAAAGCCAACATTCACCTGCCAGTGTCTGAGCTCCAGCCACAGCTCCCAAGGGCAGGAACAACCTCTGAGCCCTTGGTCACAGCTGGGAGCAAAGGGAACCAAAAAACCTGAGCTCCACTGAATTCCTATGTTCAGTCTCCTAAATTTCATTCCTTACTGGGAGAGGGAAGAGTTCCCTTACCTTGTGAGGATTTTACCAGGATATTTGTTTCCTGTTCACCCCAGAACCACAGAATTCAGATTATTTTAGGCAATCAGGTGACAGCTGAGTAAGAAAATGGCAGGAGACAACTGCAGGCAGCCCCAAAAACACCTTCCTGCCTCATCCCAATCCACATGCAGCACTGCTGGAATTGCCCAGAGCTCCCAGGAATGGATGCAGGGAAGAATCCCACCTAAAAATGTGTTTATTTTCCCCCAACACAGTGACTGGCAGAGCCCCTGCCAGAACAACCCTGAAGATTTGCTTCTGCAAATAATCAGAAGAATCTTCAAGGACCTGGAGCCTCCTCATCCTCCAAATAAATTCCAAGCTGCCTTTTTCTTCCCTTTCCAAGTGGAGTGGAAAAGAGAGATCCTCCCTTCTCCCAAACTCTTAATAATGTTCTTCAAACGCTTTGGAGATGCTTCAAGAGAAAGCACTGAAGAAATATTAACCAGGATTTCATCCCAAAGCCTTGGAGCTCATTTCAGGGCTGGCTCCACATTCCAGCCTCACTCCCTGTCCCCAAATCCCTCCTGCTTTAAGGTGATGGGCATTGGGGTACTTCAAAAGGTTGGGAACCTCCAGAGCTTTGTCCTGCAGGGTTTATAAGTCCCTTTTTCCCTGCTTTGTGAGTGGAACCACAGATTTTCCACAGTCCTGGAGGGATATTCAGGAAAATCTGGCTGTGGATGATGCCCCTGCCCCAACCCCGGAGCCTGAGAGCTCCTGGAGCTGCCGAGTCTGACACTAATGAAAAATAAGGAGCTCCCAGCACAGCTGCCGTGCAAGGAAACACCAAAAATGTGCTCCTAATTTCTTGCTCAGCCCCAAAGATTTGTGAGGACTCTGTGGAGCTACTGCAACCAGTTAGGAATGATGAAGTGCAAGGCTCTGGCTCGGGCCAAGCGGCGGAGGATGCGGACACTGCCTCGTTACTGCCCCGCTAATTGAGGTCCTGCTCGGCCCAGAACGCTGAGGGAGCAGCAGGAAAACGTCTGGGACCCTTCCCTTTTCCAGCCATCCCTTAAAAAACACTTTATAAAATCCCACCGTGCCACAGGAAGCGGCCCAGAATGTTCAGGGGGATTCTGGGCCGGCTCTTTCTTCCCAGTGTTGAAATGTAAAGTTTGGGGAGCGTTTTGGATAGCTGGATTTAGGGAAAAATCGTGGGGTGTGGGAAATACGGACTTTCCAAGTGCACCTTGGAAACCAGGCTCTGGTTCTTGCTGTGCCTCTGGGAAAGGAGGAGCAGGGATGGGTCCAGTTAAATGTTGGGAGAGCGGGAAAAGAGGAGCTTGTGGAATTCTGTAGGACACTTCAAGGACTTTATCAAGGCCTGGACAGGCCTTGGAGCACTCTGGGACAGTGGGAAGTGTCCCTGCCCATGGATGGGGTGGGAATGGGATGGGATTTAAGGTCCCTTCTAATCCAAACCATTCCAGGATTCTGGAGCCCCTCTGCTCTGGAGCCAGGCTGGGAGAGCTGGGAATGTTCCCCTGGAGAAGGGAAGGCTCCAGGCAGAGCTCAGAGCCCCTTGCAGGGCCTGAAGGGGCTCCAGGAGAGCTGGAGAGGGACTGGGGACAAGGCCTGGAGGGACAGGACACAGGGAATGGCTTCCCAGTGGCAGATGGCAGGCATACATGGGATATTGGGAATTAGGAATTGTTCCCTGTGAGGGAGAGAAGAAACAAATCCCTGCTCCTCTAAATGGAGCCCATATTTTTCCAAACTATAAAAGTTCTCCTCAGCACTGCATAGCCCAGGATTTTCCCTCACTCTCTTGTATCTTTAGCCCTGACAATAAAATCCTCCAACCATTCAATTCCTACCATTCCCATTAATCCCCTCCCCAGTTTTAGGAATCCCCCCTCAGTCTATTCCCAAGAGTTTCATGTCAGGGAAGAAAATCTTCTTCAAAATCTTTACAAAGAGACCTTCACCCCAAAGATGTGAAACAAAACTCTTCTTCTCAATGGTTCTTTTTGGTGTTTAAGGCAATCACTTCTTGGAAACAGGATTTCACCCCCGGGATTTCATGGATAGCTCCCTTTTCAAAGAGAGGTTTGCAGCTCACCCTCACCACAGGAGGATCCCCAAGTGTTATTTTTGTGAGCCAAGAGGAGAAACACCAGAGAGGGACAGGAACAACATCCTACACAGATCCCACAAAAAAACTCCTGCAACTCCCTGTCCTGGAAAAGAAAACAGGACAATTCATTTGCAACTGAAAAAGTCAAGTGATTGGAAAGAAGGAAATTCCTAAGAAGTAGAAGCAGCAGAAGAAAAAGAAGATTCCAAAACAGAAGATTTCAAAGAAGAAGAAGACAACTTTAAAGGAGAAAAAGAAGACCTCAAAGAAGAAGAAAAATATGATGATTTCCAAGAAGAGTCCAAAGAAGAAGAAGATTCCGAAGAAGAAGATTCCAAAGAAGAAGGAGAAGATTCCAAAGAAGCAGAAGCAGAAGAAGATGATGATGATGATGATGATGATGATTCCCAAGAAGAAGAACATGATTCCCAAGAGGAAGAAGGGCCTGTGGAAGGACACTGTCCCCTCACCATTCCCAAGGGACATGGAAGGCTGTTCCTAAGCCTTCCTCCAAGCATCCCTTGGGACACCAGACAGGATTCCTGCCCCTCCATGGCAGCTCCTGCCCTGCCCAGCCTGGAGCCATGAGCTGGAGTAAATCCAGGTTTAAAAACAACCCTGGGATGCGGCACCACAGGGAATGGAAGGGAAGTTGGCTGCTCTCCTCACAGGGGGAGGAAATGTGAATTCCAGAGTGGGAAATGTGGAACAGAGGAACACTGAGGGTCCTGATGCTCAGGAGGGGCTACTGAGGGAAGGGATCAATGAACTCTCCTGAGGGCACCAACAACAGCCTGGCTTAAGGAGCAATTCCCTGAGCAGGGCTTAGGCCTGGCCTAAGGGAACAGAGAGACCTGGGGAGAGGGAGAAGTGGGAATGTGGAGTGGTGCAAAAGTGAATCCACACATCAGGCACCAGCAGGGCCTGGGAGGCTGTGGGGACAGCCAGGAATGGCAGCTGGAGCTCAGGAAGACAGAGAGGCCACCAGGGGAAGCGCTGGAAGGAGAGCAGAGATCAGGGCTTCCATCGGGAGGGACGGGAAAGCCACGCTGAGGATGGCACATCATCTCTGGAGACAAGGGAATTTTGGACTGGAAGGTGAATAAAAATGGGGAAAGACCTAAGTGCTGAGTAAAAGAAATATCTCAACCAGTGTGTGAATTCCTGAGGAAGGAGAGATGGCATTCATCCCTGTCCCACACACAACAGCTCCAGGAGGAACGGTCAAACACCATGGTTATCCCAGGAATTCAGGAGCTCTAAAAACCATGGTCCAAATGTCCAGTTAGATGTTGGAATATCATGCTCTGGAGAACATGGCTTTGAGAATATTTGGAAAAATTCCTTATTTCATAGAATCCCAGCTGGAAGGGACCTACAAAGGTCCTTTAGTCCAAGCCCTGCCGTGGGCAAGGACATCTGCCACTGAATCACATCCTGTCCAACCTGGCCTGGAATGCTTCCGGGGATGGAGCATCCACCCCTCTCTGGGCAGCTGTGGCAGGGATTTACCACCCTCATTTTGAGGAAATTACTCTTTATATCTCATTTAAATCAACTTTCCTGCAGTTCGAGCCCTCAGCCCTTGTCCCTCACAACAGGCCCTGCCATAAAATCTGCCCCCGTTTACGAGGATACAGCAATCCCTGCTCCTGACCTCCTGACTGGGAAGTTTCAGGACTGGAGTTGGCCTGCCTGTGGGCAAACTGGGATGGAGTTTGATGGGATGCTGGGACCCCACGGGGCAGTTTAACACAAGCCACGGCAGACTCTGGTAAACAACTCCTGTGGTCTGTATTGAGAACAGATCTGGAGGCAGGAGAAGGGGCCCAGCAGGGGGGATTTGATCTGATCCATGACCAAAACCATTCCCACGCCCCAAGCCAGCCCTTCATGGGCTGACCAGTGAAGCAATCCCCCACAATTTACTCCTGCCATAAAGAGAGCCTGTTTTCCTTCCCACAATCCTGGAGCCACCATATCTGGGATCAATAAACCTCCTCAATAGCCACATAAAACTCCTTTCATCCCTTCTTCCCTCCAGAAAAGGTGGCAACTGCCACTCCAAATGGCCAAGCCCACTGACCAAAGGGGCCCCGTGCCCACGCCTTGGGATCAGCTCCCAGCCCCACCACGAAGTCCCGGAAAACAAGTGACTGCAGCTCCTCACCCCAAAAGCTGTGGCTCATGGCCTCGGCTTTGTAGGTCCTCTGGAAAGAGTTACCAAAGATAAAACAATCTTTCCATCTTCTGATTTAAAAGGGACTTCTGGGCAATGTCTGTCCTAAAACTCAATATAAATTTGCATTTCTCCCTGGAGGCTCCTCGTTCCAAAGGGTTCCCATTGGGCTTTAACAATGCCACTGCCCTTTTTTCGGGGAACAATGACAAATCCTCATCCCCTTGATGGATGCTCCTTCCCTAAAGAAGTCAACAGGAAAAATGTGAAAGGGTTCGGAGCATCCACGACGTTCCTACCAAATTCCTCAGGCTCCTCAGCCAGGCACGATTAAGGACTCGGCACAAGGAGTGAGGATGTGCTGAAAGAGATCCCAGTCTCACCAGAAAAGTCACCCCAGGTTCCTCCCAGCCCAGCAAAGCGGGGCTTTGCTCTTCTGGGGGGCTTTCAGCAGAGATTCCATCCCGAGTTTGGCAAGACCTGCCCGCTGCAAAGGGGGAACTCCAGAGGGAAACAATGAAAGGGAAGGGAATGGAGTTAAGGCACTTCGGAGCCTAACGAGTCACTGAACTGTTGCTCAGGCAAACTTCAGACAACCATTCATCTTCTGAGGGAGCCACCAGCAACGGCCCTGCCACAGCTCTGGAACTGCTGCCATCCTGCTGGGAGGTCCTGTCAGCCTCCCAGGATTTACAGAGCCGCGGGAAGATAACGCCGGGATCACCACCAGGAGCGACTGTCTTCTCAACAGAGAGGCAGAATTCCTCCCAGCCTGGAGGAATCCCACCCCCAGCCCTGGCAGCTCAGCCTGTCTGAAGCTGCAGGTGGCACCTCAATTCCAAACACCTCCCAGAAGGTCCAGGAGATGGGGAGACTCCAGGAACACCGGAGAAATTCCTACAGACCTGCAGGGAGCTCAGAGGGATGAGGGGTTCTGCAGAGTGTTCAGTACCAATCCCAAAACTCTCCTGGCACAAAGGGGGTTTCTTGGGCCTCAGCAGAAGCAAAATGGATTGTGCTGGACCTTCACAAGTCATAATTAGTACTTGTTGGTAATTACAGACACTTCATGAGCAGATTAAAGCCACGATTTCTAATCAAGGAGACCCAAACCCAAGTTTCTGGTCTCCTTTGGAGTAGGTTGTGTCCTCCTGAGGACTCAGCCCAAGATTCCCACTTTGCCGTCCCTCTTCCTCAGGAAAAATGAAACCTTGTCAAAATCCAGCAGGAACTTCCCACCCTTAACTGCCCACCCCAAACATCCATGGAAAACAGATTTTTCCAATGGTTTTCACACCTGTCCCACACCAGAACTGCCCTGGAGCAGCTGGAAAGCCAAATAATTCCATGGAATTATCCCATCAATGCCTCGGATGGGTCACAGGGAGCAGAACAAGCTCTGACTCCAGGGATTCCCCTTTCTGCCCCAGCCCTGCCTTTGGAAGCACAGGAGATTTCCATGGTGAGGATGTCACTGAGACTCCAGTGCTGGGCACCAGCCCCAGGAATTCCTTGGCTTGGGCACGCTCTGCTAGGCTGGGCCAACCCCCAGGAGAACTGGGATGGCTCTGCTGGCTGAGGGGATGATCCCAACCCCAGGAGAACTGGGATGGCTCTGCTGGCTGAGGGGATGATCCCAACCAGGTGGGACCTGGGTGGGACAAAGCTCTGCCACCACAGCAGTGGCTGCTCCTGCCCAAGGGCTCTGGGAAGGTCCAGGCAGGAAAAATTCCCAACTCCACCAGCTCAGGTCTGCTCTGACAGAGGCCCAGCAAGGAAATCTTCCAAATCAACATCTACAGGAAGTCATGGAATGGCTTGGGTGGGAAGAAACATTAAATCCCATCCCATTCCCACCCCATCCATGGCAGGGACACCTCCCACTGTCCCAGGTGCTCCCAGCCCCAGTGTCCAGCCTGGCCTTGGGCACTGCCAGGGATCCAGGGGCAGCCACAGCTGCTCTGGGAATTCCAGCCCAGCCCCTCCCCACCCTCCCAGCCAGGAATTCCTTGCCAAGATCCCATCTAAACCTATTTTTTTCTACTTTGAAGCCAAAACCTGGACATCTGACCTTCCATCCCACCTGCCCAGAGTTAGATCAAACCCATTCCCTGGCTCATCCCAAGCTGAGCAGACACTGCAATGATCCATGGAAAACATGAAAGCAGAACAAAAAGGGATAAATGGATAAACCCCACATTTTCTCCTCTTATCCAATATTTCTTTGCACCAGGAATAGGTTCCCCATCAGCACCTTTTGTCCCAGCACCTGGCTCTTTCCCAAAAGGAGGATTTTCCTTGGACACTTGGCTGCACTGCAGGAATATCCTGAAATATTCCTCAACCTCCAGCTCGCAATAAAAAACTTTAACCCTAAATATTTAACCGAGGCACCTTTACTCGCTTTGTATAAACCAAAAATTACAACTTTTGATGCAAAACTCGGGGGCTTTGTTTTTAGTTGTGGGTTGGGTTTTTAGGACAGCAAATAAAGATCACACCAGGTAAGAATAAAACAATGAAATTCCCAATAAAATCAAAAAATGACAACCCCAAGGAGTGATGGGGATGGAAACTCTGCCCAGAAAAAAGGAATTTCTGTGGCTCCCGCTTTGAAGAGTTTTTCACATCCCTCTCTATAGGATCAGAGCACTCAATTTATATAAAACAAATGTACAAACAGGCTGGGAGAGGCTTTGGGAAGCGTTGGGAGCAGAAAGGAGGAGTTCCCACGATAAGGCAAACGGGAGAAGCCATCGGACACGGTGACAGAGGGATTCTGACACTCCATGTGCAGTAGGTTTTAATTATATTGTAATAAGGAGCTATATATGTGCATTTTTCATGATGGCTTAGATGGCTTCTTTAAATTCTAAGCCAAGCTGTGTTTTTTGGGGTTTTTTTTTTAAGAAAAAAACCCAGTTTTTAAAAAAATAATTAAAAATAGAAACGGCGCTGCAGCGAACATTTGGAAAATTTTTTGGAGTCGATTGTTTATTGGGACTCCAACTGATTTTAATGAAAAATATGGTTATAATTTGAAAAAAAGCAGCACTTTTATGTTTTGCATAAGGAAAAGGCCCTACAATGCAACCTCCAGGGCACTTCTGGAATCAAAAAAAACCTAAATCTCAAATGGTCGCCGGGGCTCGCCGGCCAAACCCCCTCCTGGAAACCCCAAAGATGTGGGTTCCAAAGTATTCCAAGCATCCACAACAAGTGAAACTGGATGTAGGGAAGTATGTTCCCAACATTTCCTTCTGTTTCTGGTGAAACTGGAACCAGATGACCCCGAGCAGCACATTGTGTGAAGGGGTCACTAAGCAGCTGCAGATGCTGATGGGTTCCATCCCGCCCCGGGGAAAGGTCATCCTGGGGGTAACGTGGGATCATCCCGGCCCTTGGAGCATCCCAGCACAGCCCCAGCTCTGGGACAGCTCAGCCAGGAGAGCACAGACCCCAGGAGGGGCACAGGACACCTCACTGGGGCTGGGATGGTGGCAGAGACACTGAGGTCCTTCTCCCAGTGGGACACAGATCCAGGTCTCTCTCCCCGGGCTGTGTTGGTTTTCCCAGCTTTTACAGAAATTACAGAATAAAATACAGATTTTATTCCATTCTCAGTCTCGATGAAGCAAAACTCAGGGGTTTTGTTCTTAGTTGTGGGCTGGGTTTTTAGGACAGCAAATAAAGATCACCCCAGGTAAGAATAAAAGAATGAAATAAGACATAAGAGATGTAGAGCTCAACACCATCCCATCAGAAGCCAGCCAATTTCCTGGCTGCAATACCTTATAAATGTTTTTCAGCCTATTAGCTGTTGCCACACAATGCTGCTAATATTTCCAACAGTAATCACCTATTATTTTACCCCACGTGGTCCTGCTACAATGCATCTTTCACAGTTCTGATTCTCTAAAATATCTGATCTTTTTGCAAGGCTGTATTTTGAAACTTGTTAAAACTTTCAATCTCTCTCTCAACAATGTCATCACTCTTCCACGGCCTTCCTAAACCAGCACACCTTATCTCACAGTTTGCATACAGATGTGCAAGGCTGTGTAAGCTTTCTATCTAGTTTTGAGAATTCTTTACAAATCCATTTCCCACATGGGTGGCTCTCCCATATGGCCCTTCCCTGCTCGCTCCACCTCAGCAGCCATCCCAGCTGGGTTCCCTGGCTCTGTGAGGTCACAGGAGAGGTCTCCAGGTGACCCTGGTGGCACTTGGCCCAGCCTGAAGTGGTGTTGCCGTCACCTTCCACAGACCTTGGGCTTTCCTCCCCTTTCCCAGCTCATTCGCAGGAATCCAGGACACCTGTGAAGATTTCCTCATGGAAAGGGTGCTCAGGCCTCAGAAGTGCTCAGGGAGGTTTGGAGTCCCCATCCCTGGGGGTGTCCAAGGAATTCCTGGATGTGGCACTCAGTGCCGAGGTGGGGATGGGGCACAGCTTGGACTGGATGATCCTGGAGGGATTTTCCAACCTCAGCGATCCCAGGGTTCTGTGACTGTGCTAAGATGGGATATTAAGGGGAAATCCTCCCTGTGAGGGAGGTGAGGCCCTGGCACAGATTCCCAGAGCAGCTGTGGCTGCCCCTGGATCCCTGGCAGTGCCCAAGGCCAGGCTGGACACTGGGGCTGGGAGCACCTGGGACAGTGGGAGCTGTCCCTGCCCATGGAACCAGATGATCTTTAAGGTCCCTTTGCACCAGACCATCCCATAATTATCTGATCAAACAAACCACACCAAGTTTGGCAGGAGCTGAGGTTGTCCAGACATCAAAAGTGTTGGAGACTTCACCCCTTCACTCCAGAACCCCCATCCCCTAAATGCCACAAACCCCAAAATCAGCACCCCCTGGGCCCACTTGGAAAAATCCAGTTTTACAACCAGCAGCCACTTTTTCTCCCCTTTTTTTTTTTGACAGCTGAAACTCAAATAACCATGACTTGATCACAACTGTGCAAAAATACATAAATACATAAAAATTAGGAACAAACCAGCACCGCCAACAGTCCACACAAACACAACATCCACACATCTTAAAGAGGACCAGTTCCATCAAGCTGAAAATAATTAAGAGGCAAATCAGTGGGGAGAAAGAACGTAATCAGAAAAATATGAAGCCTAATTGAAAATTGTTTAAGAACATTTTAACGAGATGCTCCAGAAGCCACAATCCCACAACTGAGCGGGGCGGCCAGGCTGGTTAAAAGGCAAACCTGGCGCAGATGGGAGTTAAAG
>VXAX01001065.1:0-27214 GCA_013399835.1 Leptocoma aspasia | reverse complement strand
AGACATCAAAAGTGTTGGAGACTTCACCCCTTCACTCCAGAACCCCCATCCCCTAAATGCCACAAACCCCAAAATCAGCACCCCCTGGGCCCACTTGGAAAAATCCAGTTTTACAACCAGCAGCCACTTTTTCTCCCCTTTTTTTTTTTGACAGCTGAAACTCAAATAACCATGACTTGATCACAACTGTGCAAAAATACATAAATACATAAAAATTAGGAACAAACCAGCACCGCCAACAGTCCACACAAACACAACATCCACACATCTTAAAGAGGACCAGTTCCATCAAGCTGAAAATAATTAAGAGGCAAATCAGTGGGGAGAAAGAACGTAATCAGAAAAATATGAAGCCTAATTGAAAATTGTTTAAGAACATTTTAACGAGATGCTCCAGAAGCCACAATCCCACAACTGAGCGGGGCGGCCAGGCTGGTTAAAAGGCAAACCTGGCGCAGATGGGAGTTAAAGAGGCCATAAAAAAACAGGGGAAAAAAAGAAAAAGGGAACATGACAAATGGAATAAAGGGAAAAGCTCGGGCTGACAAAGGGAATCTGGTGTTAGGATGTGCAGGGGCTGATATGGGAAGCAAGAGATGCACGGAGAAATAACTGGCTGGTTAAGTTTATCCTTGATTTCTTTTTTTGGGGAACATTCAAAGAACCCAATGGATTCTTCCTCTAAAAGGGAAATTTTTGGAAGTATTCAAGGTCAGGTTGGATGGAGCAACCTGGGATAGTAGGAGGTGTCCCTGCCCCTGGCAGGGGATGGAATGAGATGAGATTTATGGTCCCTTCCAACCCAAACCACTTAGTTTGTTTTTTTTTATCTCCCTGAAGAACTGGAAAAAAAAAAATCTCAATTTTGTGAACAGCTGACAGAGGTCATGGAATCACAGCCCTGGAGATCAGAGATCCCTTTGGACTGCAATCCAGTGGCAGGGAGAACACATTCTGGATGAGCAGATTGTCCAGGTCAGGTGTACAACCACGGAAATGTTGGTGTACTCCACCTGAAAGACTGGGCTCGGTTCTGACACCCAAATTCCAGAAGTTTCCTGGAAAACCTCTCGTTTCAAACTCCAGCAGATGCCCAGAATGGAAAACTGGGAGTTTTTCCATTGGGAAGCTGATTTATAAGCACAGCAAGGTTAGTGAGGCGTAAGTCCTCAGATTTGCAGTTTAGTGCCACAAAATCAACCCCAGGAGGCCAAAGAAAGCCAAAGAATTGGGAATTAGGTCCAGGTTATTCTCCAGGAGAGGGAATTAGTGACCAGTGCAAAGTACCTGAACACTTGGAGAGAGCAGGAGACTGAAGAATATCCTGGCAATTATTTTCCAGTGATTGAATCTGCAATCCTTTAGGGAATGAAGGGAAGAAACATTAATAAAAGAGGGAACAGCAACAAAGCAGAAAGACAGAGAGCAAGACAAGCAAGGAAAATTCCTGAAAAGGGGAAGCAAAGAGGGCAGAAAGCTGACAAAAACATGGGATTAAGGAATCTGTACAACTGAAGGCAGCAAGAAAAGGGAAATTAAACCCAGAACTGTGGCACCTGGCAGGACTGGGCTGGACAGGAGGGACAAGGGCAAGTGCAAAACCCTGCACCAGGGTCAGGGCAACAGATCCAGGCTGGGAGGAGAAGGGACTGAGATGAGCTAAGGAGGGGGATTTGGGATGTTGTGGATGAGGCTGGAATGGCCCAGCCCAGACCCCCCCAGGCCTGGGCTGATCCCAAAGGAAAGGTGGGAATTGTGTCCCTGTGCCCCCTCAGGTGAGAGCCCACCTGCAGAGCTGGCCCAGCCCTGGGGCCAACAGCAGGAGGACGTGGAGCTGCTGGAGAGAGCCCAGAGGAGGCCCCGGAGCTGCTCCAGGGCTGGAGCCCCTCTGCTCTGGAGCCAGGCTGGGAGAGCTGGGAATGTTCCCCTGGAGAAGGGAAGGCTCCAGGCAGAGCTCAGAGCCCCTTGCAGGGCCTGAAGGGGCTCCAGGAGAGCTGGAGAGGGACTGGGGACAAGGCCTGGAGGGACAGGACACAGGGAATGGCTTCCCAGTGGGAAAGGGGAGATTGGGCTGGGATCTTGGCAAGGAATTCCTGTCTGGGAGGGTGGGGAGGGGCTGGGCTGGAATTCCCAGAGCAGCTGTGGCTGCCCCTGGATCCCTGGCAGTGCCCAAGGCCAGGCTGGACACTGGGGCTGGGAGCACCTGGGACAGTGGGAGGTGTCCCTGCCCATGGATGGGGTGGGATGGGATGGAATTGCAGGTCCCTTCCCACCCAAACCATTCCATGATTCCATAAAATGCCAGAGTTTCAAGGCCTAGAGATAAGAAAATCATCATTATTAGACCTTGACTTGTTGCTGCACCTGAAGCAAACCCAGAGCACAGAACTGACACTGCTGGGCCCTGGCTGGGCTCAGCATGCTGAACCCTCACACATTTTGTGAACATTGAAACCTTCTCATTTAAAGTGAATTTTCCTGTAAAAAACCTTGTGCTTTTCAAGCTGCCCAAACACCTCGGTCTGGAGTGAGAACAGACAGAGCACCCTTAACCCTGGAAATGGTCTGGTGAGGAAAAAATGTAAATACAGAGAGGAACAAAGAGTGAAAATTTAGCGAGGGGCACCGAGGCCACGTCTCATCCTTCATGGCCCCAACTGATACCAGCCGTGGGATCATTCCCAAAATAAATCCATGCCCGAGACAACCCAAAAACACTTTCTGACTCAGCCAAGCCCTGGTGTCCAAGGCCACCCTCTCCCCCAGGGTCAGGCTCCTCCGTGAGTCAGAGCTTGATTCCTTTTCCCGTAAGGCAGCAAGTTCAGCACTCCAAGAATTTCCAAGTTTCATCAAAATCCATAAACACGTTTTATTCCATCCAGGAGAACACTGAACTTGGCGGCACCGAGCACCGCAGCGGTGGCCGCGAGTCAAGAAAAATCCTCTTTGGAAGAGTCAAAAACATCTCCCAGGGGTGAAATGAAGGAGGTCTGGAAAATGGGCATCTCCCCTGAACACAGCCACCCTTGGTCATAAACAGAATATCCATAAAAAGCCGGTAATTATTCCCTATTTACATTAACGGCCTGTTAAAAACGCCTGGTTCCAGCGGGAGCGGGGAGCTCCTGGACAGCTTGGCACAGGGAGCACCCCTGGATTAACACAGCTCGCCCAGGGCCACACAAGGAGCGTTATCAGAGCCCAGATCACAGCTCCCAAATCCTTGGCTGCCCCAGCTGGAGCTCAGCTTCCCTTCCCTTTCAGCTCCTCTCGGTTTCTGAAATTTGCTCGTCGCCACAAGAAGAAAAACAAGTTTGAATCCGCTGTTCCTACGTGAGGTTTTAGGATCAGGGAGCTCAGGTAGTCCTGGATCCCAAACCACGCAGATGAGGAGCTGGCCACTATTAATGCCCACCTCGAGGTCAGGGGCTGTGGTTGGAACTTTGAGCTTTTAGAGAAAATGACTCATTGGGATTGTGAAGGTTTTCCAGGGATGACGCAATGGGCACCACAAGCCTGGATGGATCATCCCTGGAGGCCTTTACTCCACTCCCAAACCCTGACCCAGCTTTGACCTTCAACTCCTCAACCCCTGGCTGCTTATTTTGAACAGTGGCTACCATCAGTGTTCTCTAAACACAAACCAAAAACTACTTCTTTGATGAATAAATTAAATCCCTCAAGCCCCACAAATCCTGTTTCCAACAGCAATAAAGATTCCAATTGTCCCATCTTTGTCCAGCTCCAGCGAGGTGAGGACAAGCCCTGCACAAACCCCAGTGCTCAAGGGTGAATGTTCTGGGGCCTGAAGGGAAGCTCTGCAGGTGGAACCAAACCAACACCTGCCACGAGGACATTCCAGAGGGATTGCTCAGGACGTGGCTCCCTTGGAATCTTTTGCCTCAACTGTTCCATTCCACATCCTGAAAGGTGCAGCAGCAGCTCAGGAGGAAAGGGCAAAAGACAAAGGAAAAATTTCATTTAGAAGATGTCAGTCCCAATGAAGGTGAGACGGGAAAGCAGCTCCCTCTGTTCCTGTATGGATTTTGGCAATAAGAATATCCATTCCTTTTGGATACCCTAAATCCATTGGAACTGATTTCACATCAAAACTTATTTAACTCCATCCTATCCAGACACTCTGTGTACCCTGGGGTGTTTCCAAGGGATCCTGGCAGAGGTTCCCCAGAGCTGTGGCTGCCCCTGGATCCCTGGCAGTGCCCAAGGCCAGGTTGGACACTGGGGCTTGGAGCACCTGGGACAGTGGTAGGTGTCCCTGCCCATGGGATGAGATGATCCTTAATGTCCCTTCCCACCCAAACCACTCTGTGATTCCCTGGATTGTGCAGATCCCAGGAAGCCTGCAGCTGACAGACTGTGTCACACCCAAACCAAGGATATTCCACGTTCCTGAAGCTCCAAAGCCACCCAACAGCATTTTTTTGGGATCAGGTACTTTGCAGTTGTCTCAGGGGAACATCAAGCCCTCAGTGCCCCACGTTCATTATCCACCCTGGTTTCCTACAAGAAAAACCCAACATCCAGGAGGTCCCAAGGGATGATCCACGTCCATCCCAGGCAGCTCCTGGGCACAGGGAGCACTCGGATCCCCACGTGGGATCCTGATCCTGATCCTGATCCTGATCCTGCCCCTCCCCTCCTTGGGAATGGTCAGGAACGAGCTCTCCTTCCCAGACTGCAGCACAGGCAGCCAAAGAGGGAGCGAGCCCTGCTGAAGGCCATGGGATAATTTCCTGATAATTATCCTCATTCCCTGCTCCCGGGGCTGCTCCGGCAGCAGCGGCTTCAGCCTCACAGCCAATAAATAAAACCTTTGGGAACTAAAATCCTACACAAAGCACAGGACTGAGGAGTGACTTCACCTCTGCAAGGGCTTCCTTCATCTTTCCAATAATGCCACTAAAGCCCAAACCTTTCCCTGGAAGCCTGCACAGGGATGAGAACAGAGCAGGTCCTGGAACCCCAGCAGAGGGTCCAGGGGACCCAGGGGACACCTGAGCCATGACAGGTCACCAGGAGATGGGAGCCAATTCCCTAAAAAATCAGTGAATTTCCATTTTAACCTGATTTTTAGGATCTCAGGGAAGCAACCTAAGATGGAATTTCTCCAATGACATCATCACCAACTTTGATATCAGATGTAGAATAAATTCCTGAACCCGATGTGAGCGACCTTCACCTTCCACAATTCTGAGGTTTTGGTGTTTCTGGCCCCCATTTATATCCCAGCCTCACCTCATCCCAAATCCTGCCAGTTCCCAGCAAACATCCACCTGGTGAATTAGGAAAACACAAATAAAACTAACCAGCATCAGCAGTTCCAAGTGATCAGAGCCTTCATTAGGTCCAACTTTCCATGAGGTCTGTGAGCAACTCCTCATTAGGTGCACATGAAAAAAACCCCTCATCAAGGGCAGAAAAACCCCAAACTTAATCCACGAGCTGCAGAGCACACGCAGGGCTGTCAGGACAGCACCCCACGGACTATCTGCAGCTGGTCACTCCTGGTTTTGGTGGCACACAGCCTCAGACCAGTGACCAAACCAGTGCAGGTCACCACGGCCACCAACGCAGCCCTAGGCTTGGACACGGCGGGAGGTGACCAGAAGGTCACCTCAGAGGGTGGACTTGATGGTGTGGCACTTGGTGCCATGGTCTGGGTGACAAGGTGGGGTCATAGGCTGGACTCAACATCTCAGAGGTCTTTCCCAGCCCAGTTAATTCCACGATTCCATGTGATCCTGGAGGTCTTTTCCAATCTTCGGGATCCTATGAGAAGCAGTGCTGGAGGGCACCCACACCAGTTTTACCTGGTGACCCACACCAGTTTTACCTGGTGACCCACACCAGGTTTTACCAAATCCCAAGAGTCCACATTTAAGTCCTGGAAAAGTTCCTGCCTGGTTTAGTTTTCCATCTGCTGCCAACCAGAGCCCAGAGATTTCTATTTGCATCCTGGTATTTCGCAAGGGCAAGGAATATTTCCTAATGGGAATATAAAAAAAAAGATGAACCTTCCATTCACACTGAAACATCTCCTGGACATCCCTGTGGGCCCACTTCCCAGAACGCCAAAATCCAAACCTCCAAATGGGAAAAATACACTGACTACCTGCCAGGAACCTCAGGAGGGGCAAGCCAAGCCCTAATAACAGCCTGTGCTCCCATCTGGCCTCCACACAGCAACTGGGAAAATGTCCCTGCTCGGAGCTGGACCGGCTCGTCAGGGTAATTGCCTCGGAATTAATTAAATGTTCCTCTGCAGCTGCACAGAATGTTCACGTGGATCATTCCCTGATTGCACTGATGGTTCCCTGGAATGGATGTGACCATCAGACCCAGTTCCATTCTGGAGAGCTGGATTCCATGATCCTTGTGGGTCCCTTCCAACACTCCGTGTGTGAAGAATTTGCATCTAAATATTCGTATTTTAGGCTAAAATCCTGAATATTTGTTTCAGAATTGTGAAGGCAAATTCACAGCACGGGTCTTTAACCCCTCAAAATAATTAGAACATCAGAGGGGAAGAACGGCTTCCCATTGCCAGAGGTCAGGGACAGATGGGATACTGGGAAGAATTCCTGGCTGAGAGGGTGGGGAGGGGCTGGGCTGGAATTCCCAGAGCAGCTGTGGCTGCCCCTGGATCCCTGGCAGTGCCCAAGGCCAGGCTGGACACTGGGGCTGGGAGCACCTGGGACAGTGGGAGGTGTCCCTGCCATGGATGGGGTGGGATGGGATGGGATTTAAGGTTCCTCCAACCCAAACCATCCTGGGATCCTGGAAGATGGGAGCTATGCTTGGCTGAGGAGCCACTGTGCCTGGAGATTTGGGGATCTTCCAGAGGTGGAAATGTGTCCTTCTGAAGCCACTCCCCATGACCTCGTTCTCCTCTGGAATTCCTTCAGTCTTCAGGGCTCCTTCAGGTCTCAGCTGCAACTCCGAGCAGGGCAGTAAAAAGTGGAACGTTTCGCTCTAAAATTGAAACATTTTGCTGAGCCTAATTAAAGCAACTCCTGATGATTATGTAAAACCCTGTCCCAGGCCTTCAAACGAGTTCCTGAGTCCCGGCTCCGCTCGAGCTCCGTGCCTAATCACCCCTGGAAGGAGCAGGAGCTGCGGGTGTTGAAAGGGAACAGCTCGAGCTTGGCCAGGGCACCCGGTGACCGCAAGTGTTGGAACTCGCAGGGAACACGAGCAGAGCTTTGATCCCAAATTTCCCCAGCTCGGGACTCACCGAGGGCGCTGAGCGGACAACAGGGAAAGAAAGGAGTTTTGGAGAGACTTCAGAGCTTGTGACAGCGGTGTCACAGCTGTCATCTCGTGGAACCCTGGCTCCGTGGAATTCCCGGCACAGAAATGGGATCCAGGTCAGCACAATCCCTTCCTTCTCATCCCAAGAACCTCTCTGGGTCCTTCAGCTTCTTCCAAACTGGGTCACTCGGGGAAGGCAGAAGGAGAACGGGCTGAGATGCAGCCAAGGGAGTGTGGAAAGGATTTGGGGCCGATGGAAATCTTGGCACGCTCCTCGTTTTCTCTCAGAAGGCCAAAGTGGAGATGGAGGTCCATGGAATTCCAGGCACAGAAATGGGATCCAGGTCAGCACAATCCCTTCCTTCTCATCCCAAGAACCTCTCTGGGTCCTTCAGCTTCTTCCAAACTGGGTCACTCGGGGAAGGCAGCAGAAGAACAGGCTGAGATGGGGCCAAGGGTGTGTGGAAAGGATTTGGGGCCGATGGAAATCTTGGCACGCTCCTTGTTTTCTCTCANAAGGAGGAGAAGGAGAAGGAGAAGAAGGAAGAGGAGAAGAAGGAGAAGGAGAAGGAGAAGGAGAAGGAGAAGGAGAAGGAGAAGGAGAAGGAGAAGGAGAAGGAGAAGGAGAAGGAGAAGGAGAAGGAGGAGAAGCACTGGCTGAGCATCTCATGGATGTGCCTGTGGCAATCAGAGAATCCCACAATGGTTTGGATGGGAAGGACCTAAAATCCCACCCAGTGCCACCCCTGCCATGGGCAGGGACACCTTCCACTGCCCTGGGGGGCTCCAAGCCCCATCCAACCCAGCTTGAGCCATTCTACCCTTTCAGTTCAGCCTGGAATGGATCAGTTATTGATCCCCATTCCTTGGTGATGCACAAGAGATCAAACAGGAGCTGCTGAGATGGGAAACCAAGCTGCTCTCCATATGCCCGAGGAAAGGGCCCGCTATAAATAGCAGAGTGGGAAGCGAAGTCTCCTTTAGGAACATCGCTGATACAAAGTTGGGTTTGTTCCCAACTTCAGAAGTGAGAAGTAGGAGGAGGAGTANCTCATCCCAAGAACCTCTCTGGGTCCTTCAGCTTCTTCCAAACTGGGTCACTCGGGGAAGGCAGAAGGAGAACGGGCTGAGATGCAGCCAAGGGAGTGTGGAAAGGATTTGGGGCCGATGGAAATCTTGGCACGCTCCTCGTTTTCTCTCAGAAGGCCAAAGTGGAGATGGAGGTCCATGGAATTCCAGGCACAGAAATGGGATCCAGGTCAGCACAATCCCTTCCTTCTCATCCCAAGAACCTCTCTGGGTCCTTCAGCTTCTTCCAAACTGGGTCACTCGGGGAAGGCAGCAGAAGAACAGGCTGAGATGGGGCCAAGGGTGTGTGGAAAGGATTTGGGGCCGATGGAAATCTTGGCACGCTCCTTGTTTTCTCTCAGAAGGACAATGTGGAGAGGGAGCTGCACTACTCACAGGGTAACACTTGAGGTGTCCTGGAATTCTTTTAAGCCAGGCTTGGGACATGGTCCAAACCTGTTGGAAACTGCTGAGAGCTGAAAAACCAAGTGGGAGCTGCAGCAGTGGTGGATTTGGTTCATGGATAAAAGTGGGAATGTAAATGGGATAATCCTGATTAAAATTCCTCATGATCTTTAGTTCAGGTAGGGTGGCTTTTTGAGGAATAATGATCCTTCTAACCCCATTAGGAATCTGCAGGAAGTTCAGTGATGTCAGGGAGTTCCTGCACACTCAGATCCCTTGATCAGCTCTTGATTTTATATTTAATATTAATTCATCCCAGTTTAACTGGACTGAGCAGGATTAGCAGCAGAACATCAGGAAAATAAGGGGTGGCTGGAGAAGCACCAAGTTATTCCTGAGGCTGGGCCAGGGCACGAACGAAGGAGGGCAAGAACCTGGAACTGGACCATGCCAGTGGGAGAGAAGTGNTCCAAGCCCCATCCAACCCAGCTTGAGCCATTCTACCCTTTCAGTTCAGCCTGGAATGGATCAGTTATTGATCCCCATTCCTTGGTGATGCACAAGAGATCAAACAGGAGCTGCTGAGATGGGAAACCAAGCTGCTCTCCATATGCCCGAGGAAAGGGCCCGCTATAAATAGCAGAGTGGGAAGCGAAGTCTCCTTTAGGAACATCGCTGATACAAAGTTGGGTTTGTTCCCAACTTCAGAAGTGAGAAGTAGGAGGAGGAGTAAAAGCTGATTGCAATCTGATGGATGCAGCTCTCTTATCTCTGCACTCCCAGAGCGGCTTCACGTGAGAGCAGCTCCGGAGCCCTGTGGAAAACACTGAGGAGCTGAGCTCCCACCCCGGCAGCTCCCTGGGCTCAGGGACCTCCTCTGGCCCAGCTCTGCCAGAAATCAACAGCTGAGCTGCAAAACCAGGAGGGAATTTTAGGAGATCCCAGCCCTCTGCTCCACCTTGTGCTCCCCGCTGTGTCCTGCTCTATCCCAGAACCTGTCACACACCCAAACGCTTCCTTTTCTTTTCCAAAGAGACTCCCTAGGGAGCTTTGGAGATAAAGGCTCTGCAAAGCTCTCCTGAACTCTTCAGGAGGGAAGTCTGGTGGGAGCTGGAATGGCTCCCCATGGAATGGGCACAATCCCAAGGCTGCCAGAGCTCCAGGAACGTTTGGACAACGCTCCCAGGGACAGGGTGGGATTCTGGGGTCAGGATCAGGAGCTGGACTGATGATCCTTGTCATGGATTCTCCTCATCAACTATCTTTAAGGTCCCTCTCACCCCAAACCATTCCATAATTCCATGATCCTTGTGGGTCCAACTCAGGACATCCTGCCCAAGCTTCCCACTGCTCCACATGGCAAATACTTTAGGGAGAGAGCTCCTGGGTCGTGGGAATTCTTCAGTGGAGGAGCTCACCTGCTGCACCTGCATGAGCAAAGCAGAGCTGAGATTCACAGAATCCTGAGGCTGGAAAAGACCCCTAAAATCAGCAACTCCAAGGATATTCCAGAGATGCTTCATATCCCAGGGTGGGGACTCATCCACTGCTCCCTGGATGAGGAGCAGGAGACGTTTCCACCACCCCGAGCGCCGCATTCCGGAGCGATGCCAAAGGCAGCGGGAGCAGCCTCCGAGTGAGCTCAGAGAAATGCCTGGGATGAACTGACAGCTGGGGAAGAGGGAAAAGCAGGGAAAACACAAACCCCACAAACCTTTGGGCTATAAAAGGCAGCCAGGCAGCCTGGAAATTCATGGAGAGCCAAAAATCTGCACAACACCTCGGTGCCCTTCCCCTGCGCAGCCAGAGGCGGCGGGGACGGTGGGAAGGGCAGCAAATCCCTGGAATTTGGGGCTGCAGGGATGAATTCCCCATCTCAGCTCGTGCCTTTCCACAGAACAAAGATGGAGAGGTATGGAATTGTTTTTCCAAGGCAGCTGCAGCCCTCGGCAGCGCCTGGAAGAGGCTCTGTGTGTGGCACCATAAACGCACAGGGATGCTCCCTGAAGTGAGATCCTGCAGAGAATTCTGCTCCCGAGGCACACGGAATGAGGAGACTCCCCGTGGCTTCAGCTGCTCCTTGGGGATGGGTCCCGTGAGCCACCCTCGAGCCCAGATTTGACCTCTTTTCCCTGTGGAATATTTTCCTTCAGCATCCCAGGCCAAAGGCAGAGGCAACACCAAGCCCTGACACTGCTCCAAAAACTCTGTGTGGACCAGACGGGGCTGCTCCCAGGATGATGGAATTCCCTGGAGGAGCCCCCAGGAAAGGTAGGAATGGTGACCCTGGATCCTCTTAGGGCTCCTGTCAGTGATCCCACCCCTATTCCCAAATCCAGGGGCTGAACTTTCCCTGCAGACACAGAGGCTCAGGCTGGCAAATCCCAGTGGGAATTCCAAGCAGCAGGAGCCCTTCCTCCCGAGGATCTGGATGCCCTCCACGGTGCCAGCACAATAAAATCCATCCATCCCATCCACAGGACACTCCCCTTCCCAAATATTCCCAAATATCCCATCTCCTCTTTCCCTTCCCCTCCAAGCTCCTCTGTAACATTTCAATTTGGGAAGCTCCAGGCTCCCAAATCCAGTGGCTGCTGCAGCTTCCCATCCTCTGACAGCCCCGGCTGGGTTCCTGTAAACACCTCCCCGGTGCAGCCATTCCTGGGGGGGGTTTAAAGTGAGGAAAACCCACGAGGGAAATTGGAATCCTCCAATCCTGGCCAAGAGCAGAGCGGGAGCTTCCCGAGGCACCCCCAGTTCCCACTGCCCGCCCAGGGAAGGGAGCAGGGATGAGGATGGGAGGTGCAAGGAAGGCTGTTTAATCTCTTCTTGATTCCCAGTAATTATTTAAAGCTGCCAGGGACCTTGTTTTGAAAATCCCACTGTGTGCACTCCATATATCCCGCTCCCACTGACACGAGGAATTAGAAAATTCCAGCTCCATCAAAACGGCTTTCGGGCAGATTTCGCTGCTCTGGACTTTCTCAGGCTGCAGACAATGCAATAAAAGCTCTCCCTAAAACAATATTCCTCCGTATTTTAACAACACAGGGGAAATATTTCTTCTGTTCTGGCTGTTTGCTGTGACAAAATCTCCAGCCAATGCCAAATTTCAGCTTTAGTTTTCCAGCAAGGCTCGGGAATTTGGGATGCTGGAATCAGCAACGAGCTCGGGAGCAGACTCAGCTTTAAGCATGTGCTCGATTTCCCCCGAAGGTGACTCGGGCACGCTGAAGGCCTTTCCTGAACAGGCCTGGTTTGCTCGATCAGGGCATGAAAAAGAACATAAAAATAGAAAATACACTTTAATAGTGACTGAGGGTTTCTCTCCCAACCGAAAATGAAAAATTAATATGGATGCGATGGTGTTTTCCTTGGTCACTGCGGTGTTTTTCCAGTCCTCTGCGTGTTATTCCAGGCCATTTTATGGAGAGGCATTATTTGCTCAGCTGAATTATTCCCACTTTATCCCCTCTGATTCAGCCATTCGTTGGATTTCTGGACAATGGCGGCTCCTTGTTAGAAATCAGAGGGGATTTACGGAGATTTCTTCTGTAAAAGTCATTTTTGCCAAGGTTGAACTGACCTGAAATTCATTTTTGATTTTCCTTTTTTTTTGGTTTGTGGACTTCCAATCCCTGGAAGTGCCCAAGGCCAGGTTGGATGGGGCTCGGAGCAACCAGGAATCACCAAATTAGGAAGTTTTAAATAAAATTATTGGGGCACTGAGCAAATCAGCCTCATCAGAGAGAATCTGCACCACAGAGTGAGTCCCACACCACACTGGAAAAGTGGGAATTCTCCCAAAAGCCACCCTGAAATCCTCATTTAAGCTCAACTCCTCCTTCAAACCCCTGAGATTAAACAGAATTAATTCCCTGAGAGACCAAGAATGGAACTTGAGCACTGTAGGAGTGGTGCTGCTACTCCATCCCTACACTCCAGACACACCTGGGAGCAAGGAGAAGGCTCTGAAGAGATTTCCTTTCTCTAAAACATCTCAGAAAATGTTCTGAGCCAAAGCTGAGCCTTATCAACACCACACATTCCTGGAGTTACTCCTGCCCAGTTATTCCCATTTCTAATTCCATCCTCACATGTCGCTTTTTCCCTTCACCTGCCATTTTTAAACTGAAAGTGAGGAAAAAGCAGCTCAGATACCAACAGTTCAAGCACTGCCCCTTCTCTGCAGACTTCTGCCCTTCCCAAACTTTGTGCCACACTCCCTGTGAGTGTTTGCTCCCAAAAAAACCTCATAACTCCCCAAGACTTGGTTTTAACCCCAAAAATCACCTGGCAGCACCAACAGAGGAGGAGCCAAGGGTAGGAATGCTTTTGAGGAGGAGCAGATTTCCAGGAGGACATTCCCAGATTTCGCCACAACCCCTGGGGAGGATCAGCTCAGATCCCAGAATCCCTGAGGTTGGAAAAGCCCCTCAGGACCAACCAGTCCAAGCTGTGCCCCATCCCCACCTTGGCACTGAGTGCCACATCCAGGAATTCCTTGGACACCTCCAGGGATGGGGACTCCAAACCTCCCTGGGCACTTCCAAGGCCTGAGCACCCTTTCCATGAGGAAATTCCTGCTGGTGTCCACCCTGAGCCTCCCCTGGCCCAGCCTGAGGCTGTTTCCTTTTGGCAGCTTCCTCTGATGGACCTGAGCAAGGCCAACACCTCATTCCCAAGGCCACTGTTCCAAATTAATTTGGTTTTCCCACAATGTCACAACACAAGGAAAACACAGAAGGAGATTGGGTTGGATATCAGGGAAAATTTCTCCACAGGAAGGGAACTGGACAGGGCAGGGGTGGAATCCCCACCCCTGGAAGGATTTCGAGCCCTGTGGATGTGGCCCCTGGGGACACGCTCAGTGGTGGCCCTGGCAGTGCTGGGGATGCTTGGACTCCAGGATCTCCAGGATCTCAGAGGGCTTTTCCAGCCTCAGCCACACCACGGCTCCAGCAGCAATTCCCAAAGCAGGCTGGCAACCCCAGGGGCTGCACATCCATGTCCTGCCCTCCACGGCTCCAAGGACGCCCAGGACACTCCCAGGGGCTGCCACTTCCATGGAGGAGCTGAGGGATCCCCCAGGAGGCTCTGGAAGTCTGGGACAACAACAGCAATGCTGGAGAATCCCTGGGATCACTCGGGGCCTGGTTCTCCATGTGCTTCCCAACAGCTCCTCCCTGATGGCAGCGAGGAGCAGCTCTTCCCTGGCTCTGTCATTCCAAAGGCTGCTCTGGAAAAAGCCCTGGTGCTTCCCAAGGATGGACACATGTGCAACAGGGCCGGGGGCATCCGCTCATTTGGCTCCTGCTCGGGATCACCAAGGTCAGCAGCAGGAACCCAGAGGAAAATGTCAACAGTCCCGGCCTTCTCCGGGGGGGAGAGGCCTTGGAAAGGCTTTTTTTCCCCTGCCATGTGTCTGGTTTTACACTGTTGGTTTTGGCTCTTCCACGGGAGGAAATTAAATGAGCAGCTTCTTTTTTTATCCTTCTGGAATCCTCCAGAGGAGAGAGGCTGAGCTGAGGCTGCAGGAGGATGCCGGGGCCTTTGCTCTGGCCACACAGTTTTTGTCAGGGCTGGTGTAGAATTCCCAATCCCTCCAGAATAATTCCCTGCAGCTGTCATCACCCACACACCAGGTTCCCAAAAAAGGCTCCAGCCACAAATCTCCCTCAGGAAAGAGCACGAGGCCGTGGATGCCCCAGGCTGGGGAGCAAAGGGCAGGAGGATGTCCCTAAATCCCACCCTCCAGGATGCTCTCTGTGGCCTCACCTCCTTCCCAGAATCATCAAAGCTGGAAAAGACCTCCAAGATCATCAATCCAACTATTACCCCAGGATTTCAGCCTGCTCTGCTCACACAGTTCCAGTTTCAAGCCCGTGGTCCAAACCCTAAGGAGGTTCTGCCCCAATTCTGCAGCTCCTGAGCTGCTCCCCTACAGCCATGCCCAGGTAATGCCAGGAAATGCTCCAGGTATTCCTGCAGCACGGAATTCCTGCTGCTGGGATGGCTGCAGCAAATCTTCCCAGCTGCCTGGGCCCAATCCAAGAAAAGGTTGAGTTAAAATTTTCATGCCAAGAAATTCAATTCTCACTCCGGGACCGCAATAAGAACTTTTAAAGGTCTGAGATACACGGAGGAAGTGGTGCAAAGACAGGGAAAAAAGGGAATAGGATGGTTAAAATTCCCAGGAAGCAGGAGATAAGATTGCTTTCCAAGCTGGAGTTAAGAGGTCTGAGCTACCAGAAGTCATCAGAAGCAGCAGGGAGCCAGACAAGGTGCAGGAACAACCTTCCTTGGACAGAGAAATCCTTCCTTTTCCAAGAGCAATCCAACGGCAGCGGCGATGGTTTTCATTTAGAACCCATTTACCTTTGTGGGAGCCAAGGCAGATACAGACCCTGGGATTTGGGAACAGCTCCCAGCTCCCTAAAAACCCCCGGCAGCCTTCCCACTCTCTCATTTCACTCTGCTCCGCCGTGGTTTCTTCTGTTCTGGCCTCTTTCCTCGACCTTGCCCTTCCTAAATCCCAACTCCTCATTCCCTCGTCTGCCACCTCTCCTTGTCTGGCAATTCCTGCTGGGATTTCTTCCTTCCAGAAGCCCAGAAGGACGGGGCTGGTTCACCTCTAAATCCAGAATTGTTACGTAAGTGCCCCTGGCAGGAGCTCCGTGCTCCGTGCACGGGGTCGCTCACAGCAATTTGGGATTTTAATAGACATCAAAACAGGAAAACATTCCCAGTTATGCAATCGGAGCCGTGATTGAAACCAGAAGCAGCCACCAGCTCCCAAAAAAAGAACTGGGAGCAGCCAAGCGGTGTCCACAGAGCTCAGCATTGCTGCTCCCTCCCTCTCCATCCCAGAATTCCCACCGTTTGTCTGGAAGCAAATCCAATTCCCTGGGACAAGGCCTCTCCTGCTGCTCCTGGTCAGCAGCTGCTTCTTCATGGAAGCACCTTCCAAGGTGCTCTTCCAACAGGGACCTTCCCATCTCATCTGTGCTCCTCCCAAACTCTCCTGCAATATTCTGACATTTTTCCCGGCTCCAGGAATAATTTCTGAGGTTTAAACCTTTCAAATTCAGGGCAGGAACAGCCCAGGAGCCGATGGTGAGCTCATCCCTGTTCTCCCATCACCTGAGCTCTCGTTTCCCAAACACCAGGGAATTCTCTCTCCATGATTTCCTCTGCTGCCTCCCTCTCCATGCC
Organism: Leptocoma aspasia; assembly: GCA_013399835.1. Lineage (NCBI taxonomy): Eukaryota > Metazoa > Chordata > Aves > Passeriformes > Nectariniidae > Leptocoma > Leptocoma aspasia. The sequence goes on along the minus strand of VXAX01001065.1, from coordinate 11,254 downwards.
ACAATTCCCACCATTTGTCTGGAAGTCAACCCAAATCCCTGGGACAGGCCCTCTCCTGCTTCCTCATGGAAGCAGCTCCGAGGCTGACCTTCCAACAGGGACCTCCCCACACCCCCACCTCTCCCCCTGCCAAACCCTCCTGCAATATTCCAACACTTCTCCAGGCTCTAGGAATAATTTCTTAGGTTTAAACCCCTCAACTTCAGGGCAGGAACAGCTCAGGAGCTGGTGGTGAACTCATCCACATCACTCTCCCATAACCTAAGGAAAACTGAAAGGCACCTGGGAATTCTCTCTCTGTAATTCCCACTTTTCCAGGCTCTCACTACTGTCAGGACACTGCCCAGCCTCCCTGGAACAACAGGATAGAGCAGCTGGAGTCTGCACCCACCAGGAATTCCAGGGATTAAAGGAGCTCTCTGTGTTTCAGAGGCGGCTGCAGGAGGCAAATGTTACCAAACACCAAAAATCAGGGAAATCAACAAAAGTCGGTGAAGGAATGGGATAAAACTGCAGAATTGCCTTTGTGGCTTCTTCCCACGAGGACTGAAACAGGAACAGACCGAGGGAGAAAGGTCACTTTAGCGGGATGAGGAGGTTTGGAAAAAGCCACAGGAAGGGGATGAGCCAAGGGCAAGACAACAACGGGCAGGGGACTCCAGTGTCCCACAGCTCGGGATTTAAAACATGGATCAGCACGAGATTCCCAAACTTCTGGAGCCGGGGTCAGCAAGGTTTGGATGAGGAGTCAGCTGCTCAGAGCCTGCAGGGTTTTCAGGGAGCAGCAGGACGAGGAGAGGACACCGTGGGAGGATCCCAAGTGTCACCTGAAGGTGACACCAAGCAGCTGCCAGGCCCATCACAATCCCTTGGGAACATGGAATCATGGAATGGTTTGGGTGGGAAGGGACCTAAAAGATCATCTCATTCCATCCCCCAGCCACGGGCAGGGACACCTCCCACTATCCCAGGGTGCTCCAACCTGGCCTTGGACACTTCCTGGCATCCAGGGGCAGCCACAGTTTCCCTGGAAAACCTGTCCCGTTATGGATATCCCAGCTGGATATTTCTATCAAGGAAAACCAAGCCTAAGAACTTCAAGAGATCCCAGAAAGGTGTGGCTGACAGGGGAATCCCACAATGCAGGAGCCAGGAGAACACCAGGGCTCAGAACTCTTCCAGTGCTCCCTGGAGTATCCCAAACCTAACTTTTATATGGATTTCCCAGCTCCTGTTGAAGCCACAGCCAGGAATGATCAGACCTAACCCCTGCAGGCAGCACATCCCTGGGTGTGTCCCTCTCTCCCTAAATAAAACCTGCACTCAATATTCTGTGCAAACAGCAGCTCAGGTTGTTCCCATATTCCCATCACCCAGCAGAATTCCAAGGAAGCGTTTTCCATCCAGTTGTGCACTGCAGAATTTAAAAGGAAACACAAGGAGCTCTGTTCAGAGCTGGTTTTACCCCTGAACCTGCCCCAAACTCTTCTGGGACCCATCCTGCAGGTTGCCACCCCCCCAGTGACCACACAGGGACAGTTTGAACGCCACCACAACACGGAGCCTGCCCCAAATTATCCCCCGAAAACAATCCGCAGGAATTTCACAGGGAATCAACAACAAATGAGGAGACAATCCAATTATTCCTTGGGATTGGAAGACAAAGGTTCGGGGGGGGTTTAATTAACAGAACCAGGGTGCAAAAGCTGCTCAGGTCATTGTGTTGTATAAGCAATGGTTGGAGAGCTGATTTCCCCAAATCATCAAATGGGTTCCTTCTGCTCCGTCCCAGGCCTCGTAAACAAACTCATTATGTTGCATCTTGAAAGGAGTAAACAAATAGTTGGCATCTGACAGCAGAGCTCTTGCACAACCTCACCCAAACTCCTGCCCGGCTCTCTGGGCGCTCCGAGCCCCCGCAGGGACAGCGTGGGGACACTGCAGGGACACCGCAGGGACAGCGTGGGCTCAGCCAGGCCTGGTGCTGCTGGGTGTGCCACCAGCAGGAGCTTCCAAACCCCTCCAAACTGCTGGTGCCACCAGGGCACAGAGCCGGGTGGCACCAGGCTCTGTGCCCGGCCTGGCCACTGCCACCCTCTGGCCCTGCTGGCATGGCCACCAGCATGGCCACTGCACCCCAGGAGGAGCCCCTGATCCTGCAGAGTGCAGGGCCAGGGAGCCCAGAGGGGACAGGGGACACCAGCCTGCCCCAGGGGACACCACCCTGCTCCAGGGGACACCACTGTGCTCCAGGGGACACCATCCTTCCCCAGGGGACACCATCCTGCCCCAGGGGACACCACCCTGCCCCAGGGGACAGCACCCTGCCCCAGGGGACACCACCGTGCCCCAGGGGACACCACCCTGCTCCAGGGGACAGCACCCTGCTCCAGGGGACAGCACCCTGCCCCAGGGGACAGCACCCTGCTCCAGGGAACACCACCCTGCCCCAGAGGACACCACTCTGCTCCAGGGAACACCACCCTGCCCCAGGGGACACCAGAGCAGGGCAGGAGATGCCAGCACTGCCCCTCCATGCCCGGGGCCCAGGCCCAGGCCACAGGTGGGGAACACCACGGTGAGAGGCTCCTGACCAAAGATCCCAATATTTGGGTGATCTGAGTGACCCCAGGGTGCTGCTGAGCAGCAGAGCATTCCCTGGACAGGGCACATCCAGACCCCAAACCCAGCCCCAAATCCTTCCCTCTGCTTGTGTGGGGTTTTCCCCATTTCAGGGTATTTCACACAAAATCTCAAAGCCTAAGCAAACACAGCCTCAAGCAAAGTCACAGAAGCTGAAGAGCCTGGTGGGACTGGAGTTGGAAACTTCCTTCCTCAGAGGGTTTTGGTGTCCTACAAACCCTGGCCAGCACCAAAACCAAACCCAGCTCTGAACAGCCCTGAGCAGAGCGAGGAGGAACCGCCAGCAGAGGTGACACCACCCACACCCCAACCTCAGCAATGGTGATGTGTCCCAGTGCCACCACCCCAGGTCACCTCCTGGGCCACAAGCCAACTGATGAGCACCAGAGGAGCGAGGAGAGATCATAAAACTGGAATATCCTGAGCTGGAAGGACCCACAGACACCACCCAGTCCAACTCCTAGCCCTGCACAGACACCCCAACAACTGAGGGTGTCACAAAACCAACTCCAAGGGCAGCTATTCCACATCGTGACCTTCCTGCCAAGTCCAAGTACTTGGACAACCTCCCTGGCCACAAACTCCAGGTTCTGGTCAGAACTGGCCCAGGGTTATGGGATCCTGCTGCTCCCTGTGGGAACTCTGCCACGTTCCCATCCAGCAGGAATGGCAGGATCCAGCAGGATCCAGCCCTCCACTGGATCCCAAACACAACCCACAGCACCTGGAAGGATCAGCACAGGGTTTGTGCCACACCAAGGAATTCTCCTCTGGGCTGGTCTCTCTCAGGGTGAACATCTGGAGGAGGCCACGACTCCTTCGATCTCTGGACAAGACCAACTCTGCCTCCAGAAATCCACTGATTGCCCATAAACTGCTGCAGGACCCCCTGGAGCCCCTTCCTCAGCTTTTACTCCATGGAAAGACCTCCAAACCCGTTATCCCAGGTCATGTCCTGGGGATTCCTCCCAGCTATCCCAGGCTTTTCTCCATTTCACCACCTCCCGAGCAGGAAGGGGGGTTGATGTCACCAACCCCAGAGCAGGATTGGGTTCACTGTGGCTGAGCAGGGACAGGGACACATCAGGCACTGGGACCTGCTCTGGATGTGACAGCATTCCCTGATTCCCCACAGTGCACAGCATTCCCTGCACTTCATCCCACGGAGCAGGCGGCGAGCAGAGCCCAGCAGCCGTGTCAGCACCAAATTTGCACTCTTATGGCAAAAGCCTCTGGCACAGAATGGAAGAAAGGAATCCATGAGGAGTTCATTTCCTCCTCTTGGGCCCGGATTTCACTCCCAGCCTCCCAGTGCTGGTGCTGCAGGTCCAGAACCTGCAAAGGGGAGAGAGGAGGTGACGGGACAGAAAACTGCCCAAAAAAACCTCGCTGGCCCCAAAACCCAAGGGAGCCGGTGAGAGGTGACAGAGCCTGGTCATTCCCACAGCTCTGCCTCATCTCCCAGCCCCTTCCCAAGCCGGGGCCGAGCTCCACGGGCTCCGTTCCTGGGTGATTCCCTGCTCCAAGGCTCAGCCTTACCCGTGAGAACGGGAGCAGGAGGGCTGCGCTCCCGCCCGCGTCCCCCGGCGCGCCCCGCCAGCCCCGCGAGGTTCTTTATCTCGTTACTCTAATGCAAACAGACTTCTGTGAGCTCTTTCACATCCAAAATTTCACCATTGCGGCGACCGCAGGCCTGGCAGCCTCTCCCCCGCCTGGAAAGGGAACAAACTTCCCAATCATTTCTAAATAACCATTTCAAGAGCACAGCTTTTCTTCTTTCATCCCACAAAAGGCAGAAATTTTGCTCGGGACCGCAAGCTGTCAACTTCCCAGCAAACCCCAAATCCCACTTAACTCTCTATTGTAAACAGTGTAGTATTGCGCTCCCACATCAATAAATAACATTCCTGAAGGAATTATTTCTGTGTTTGATTCACATTTGTTCTGCATATGCCACTGAGCCCAAGGTATTCACAACGTTCAACTCCTAAAAGCCTCGGCTTTCAAAAGGGCCGCGCGCGAGGCACTGGGGCGAAGCCTTCCCGGGGGATGGTGTGAGCCAGGATGAAATCCCAAATCGAGGATGTCATTTGTGGCCCCCCCACAGCTCCTTCATTTCAGGATTAAAAAAAAAAAAAAATTAAATGGCTCCAAAGTGCCTCTCAATGGGGTTGCTGAGCTTCAGGGCCCAGATGGGGCTGTCAGGGGGAGCCTGGGTGTCCCACTGGATGTTGGCCCTTCCTGGTCTGCTCCAGAGGGACCAGGATCCTTGGGACAGGGATTTGGGATGTTTTGGATGAGGCTGGAATGGCCCAGCCCAGACCCCCCCAGGCCTGGGCTGATCCCAAAGGAAAGGTGGGAATTGTGTCCCTGTGCNTGGGATTTAAGGTCCCTTCCCACCCAAACCATTCCAGGATTCCATGACCACAGATGGGCAAAGAGCAAAGCAGTTCCTGAGGGCTCTAAAAGACTCCAGAATAAAAAAGCTACAACAAAGCACCAGGAGAGAGGGATGAAGTAGAAGATGGGAGTAACTTGGGTTGCAGACAGCCAGAAATTATCCCAAATCCCTTTCCTTGGATTGGCAGGAGGCTCCTTTGCATTCCCACAGGTGTTTCCTCACCAAACCTCTAGAGAAGAAGCTCCTGATCCATCTCTACATGAGCAGAAGCTTCAATCCCACAGAAATTCCATCCCTGCCCCTTCCTCATCTGGAATTCCCAAATGTGAGCGGCTGAGGAGCCCTGACAGGGATGAGCCCTGTGGAAATGAGGAATCCCTTCAGTCCCCGCTGCAGATCCGCCATGCCCGGCGCCCGCCCGGCACCGGGATGGGATTTGGGATTTGGGATTTGACCATTTCAACTCTCCACAGTGGGCGTCTGTCTCGCTGCACTAACAAAGAATTCCTCGGGAAGATTTCGGAAACAGAAGGATTATTTAGCCACCCACACACAGGCAAAATTAACCAGTCATGGAAATTCAAGATAATAAATGCCATAATTTTGCCTTTAACTTCACAAATTTTTTTTTTTCCCCCTAAAAGTGAATGTTTCTAATTTATGGAGAGAGAGAAAGAGGGGGGGAAAAAAAGAATAAAAAAACCCTTTCATTACTTTGTTTTTCCATGGATCAGAACTCCCCAAATATAAGGGATTAACACGCTAATGTAAACACCCGTCTGCTCGTGGCGCTGGAACAGATTTACCCAGGCACTACAAAAGGCTGCCCCTCACTGATTACCAACCCCAACTGGAGACTTTTTGTACAAAAACAACCCTGTAAAGCTTTTTTTCATCTAAATGAGAAAGTCGGGCTCCATTCTTCCTGAAAAAGCTGGAAAGGATGAGCTGCACCTCCGGAGATCACAGGGAGAGACCCAGGATGGGAAAGGCCAGGGAACCTGGAAGGGATGTGACACCTCCCACTTCAGCCATGGAGCACCAGGCTCTAATGCAGTTAATGGCTGCAGTGCTTTTGGGTTGATAATTTGAGAATTTCACTTTGCTAATTTGAGAAATTAGCAATTTCTAACTTCTAAAATTTTTAATTTTGAATTTTTTTTCAGCTAATGCACCACTGAGTGTGGTGGGTTCAGTGCTGGCTAATCACTGACTTCTTGTTGTGAGGTAGGATTAAGTTTCTTTCGTCTTTAACATGTGTATTTCACAGAAGCATGTACAACTTCCAGTAACTAAAAGTTTTATATCACTTCCTTAAATTCCTCCCGTACAAAACCAAGACAATGGGGATGGGAAGCAAATAAATGAGGGATTTGGGACCATTGGAGCTGCTGAGGGAGTTTTTTAAGGATTGGAGGCTCCTGAGCCCTGAATTTTGGTGTCCAGAACAAGCCCCAGCAGTGCAGGCCTGGAGATCCCACAGTTCTCCAGCAGCTAAGAACAAACTTATTCCATTTATCTCCTTCAGCTACAGCATTCCAAAGGCTTCCCACAGAATCAGAAAGGTTGGGAAAGCCCTCTGAGATCATCAAGTCCAAGTTTTGGCCGAATCCCCACTCAACCCTATCCCAAAGTGCCACATCCACTTGTCCCTGAACACTTCCAGGGATGGTGCCTCCACCCCTGCCCTGAGGAGCTGTTCCACTGCTGACCACTTCCAGCAGAGCAATTCCTGCTCAAATCCAACTTCTCCCCACTAATCCCTTGGAGTTCAGCCTCCCAAGAACCCAAATGTGGCCAAATCCCATGGGATGGCCACACAAGGGACACCACAGCCCCTTGATTGCCACGGCCATATCCTGCACTCTGCAGCACAGGATTCCCCCAGGACACACTCCTGGCTTTCCTGCTTCCCTTGCTCATTCCTGGGAAGTGCTGAGCAGCCAGCAGGGCCTGCCCTCCCCTTCTCCCACCTGGCTGAGAATTTGTGTGATTGCAGCAGCACCAACATCACCAGTTCCTTTCCTTTCCTTTCCTTTCCTTTCCTTTCCTTTCCTTTCCTTTCCTTTCCTTTCCTTTCCTTTCCTTTCCTTTCCTTTCCTTTCCCTTTTTCCCTTTCATGGCTGCTCCCTCACTTTGCAATATCCAGAGTGACAGGAGCCAAGGGAAGAGCAAAGCCCCTGGATGAGACTGGAAAAACAACAGGAAAAGGAGCTGGATTCCCACAGACATCAGGAGGGCAGGAGAAACCACCTCAAGAACAGCCATGGGATGGTGTAAAATAAAATAAATCCTGGCTCTGATATAAAGCCCACATGTGCCTCCAACTCGAGGTCTCCAGCCTCCCCAGTCCCAGCCCCCTTTGCTCTGCCCGTAACTCAGAAGCAGGAATGATTTTAAAAATGGTTTTTACACAAAAAGAGCTGATTCAGTCCGAGGAGCCAGTGAAGGGAAGTTCAGCCCTGGATCTCCAGCGGCTCGGGACATGAGGGATTGATTGCTCCGGTTCGAGCGTTCCTCAGGCCCCGGCCTGGATAATCCCCGTGGCTCCCAGGCCCCACTGAAGTGGTTTCCAAGAGCTAAAGCCTGTCAAAGCCTGGGAAAGCTCTGGGAAAGCCAGAGTGAACGTGCTGGAAGTGGAGCTTGCCCTTGAAACCCCAGAGCGTGCACACACCAAATTAATAATGTGCAGTGGCAACCCCGGGCTGCTTTTCCCAGCCCCTTCCCAAAGGCCTCAACTTCCCCACTGGCCTTCCCCTGCAATTAAATCCCAACAGAAAGGAAAATTCCAGGTGAAATCTTATTTTTCACACTCTGAGTGCACTTAGGATCAGAGCTGTTTGGCTGTGATGACCAAAGCCCTCTTTTTTAGCCCAGGAATGTGGTCACAGCACCTCCCATGGGAATGACCCCAAATCCCATCCCCAATGCCAAGGCCTCGAGCTCGGCCGGGCTCCTCCGGCTCAGCTTTGGGAATTCCTCTGTTCCTGTGCACAAACCTGACCTGTTCAGCTGGAATTCCTAAATGAGGGATTTAGAATCCAAACAAGGAGGAGTTATTGGGGTACCAGGACCAAAGAAAATCCCAAATTTCTTGACCAGGAGCACAATGATCCAAGCTGACCCCTCAGGGCCACAGCAGTTCCCTCATGCTCCTGCTCCAGGAAAATCAGGCCAAAAGGGATTCCTCCAGTTCCAAGGGGTTTCCTGCAGGTTCAGTTTGATGCCAAGAAGGAGAAGGAGCTGTGGGACTCCTCACCTGTCCCATCCCTGCTCTGGATGTCCCAAGGCTCAGCTGGGACACACAACTGACAAATTTCCACCAAATTACTCCAGCGCTGCCCCCACAAAGAACCATCAGGTGAGACAGGACAGAAAAACTCCATTTTCCACATCAAAAATCAGATACTGAACTGAGGTGAGCAGCTGCTTCCACTTTGTCCCAAAACCATGTCCTTGAATGCCCATGTCCATCCTCTGTCACCTACAGGAGCAGCCTGTGGTCACCCACAGACCCCAACAATGGAAGAAGATGGAAAAAACCTCTCAGGAGGGCAAAATCTGCAGTATCTCCTATGTAAAACTGTGATCAATGCCTAAATATTCCACGGGGTTGGAAAAAATTCAGGGGGAGCCCAGCACCTGCCAGGCTGGTCCAGTATCAGTATCCCTGACCACAGAGAACACTGGGGTGGCCCTCAAGGATGGGACTCACTTGGAGGGAGCCTCTCCCAGGGGGAATGGGGTAGGAGAAAGGACCAAGGGATACCAGCTGTGCTCCCAAAAACCATTCCAGCTGGCTGCAGGAGGATAATGAAATAAATAACGGAGCAGTGTTCTTGGAAGAGGTGGGTAAGGCACCTGTGAGCTCTGGGGAGATGGGCAACAACCCTCCCTCAACCACCATTCCCCTGGGAATTCAACAGAACTGTCCAGGAACGGGAATTCCATCCCAAACTTCAGCCACAGACACAACCTGGAGGTTGTGGATGTCCAGGGAGGAGGTGACTGAGATGTCCCTGCTCCATCTCCATCCCACCACGTGTTCCCTGGGGATGGTGGCACAGGGCTGGAGCTCCACGGAGCTTTGTAAGCCAAGGTGGGACCAGGAGATGTTCCTGAGGTTTCCCTGCTCTTGGGCCCTGCCCAGCCTGGAAAAACTTGGCCTTTCTCACCCCCCAATCCCCTCTGGAGCAAAACCCATCCAACAGCACCTTCTGGAAGCTCTCCAGCTTCCACCAGAGCCGCTCCTGAGCCTTCCAGACACATCAGCCTCACCTTGAGAGGCAGAATCCCAGCCCTGGCTGCCAACTTTTCCATCAGAATCCCAAAAAGCAGCAAAACACAGCAAAAAGCATCTCCAAACGCCACAGTGCTCTGTATCCGAGCCCAGGAAATGTGGAAGGCATTAAAGCCTCACTTTCCCTCAGCAGAGAGGGAACATGGACCTATAAACAACGCCCTGGAGGCATTTCAGCAGCTCCATCTACACAGGGGCCTTTTTTTACGATGATTTTTTAAGTCAATCAGAAATCGGCAGGGCCAGGAAGCCGTAAATTCGGCTTAAAAGGGAGAAAAGCAAATAAATGCTTGGAGGGAGGGAGGGAAAAATGGGAATCACTGAGGGCTTCCAAAGCCTTGTTTGTTTGTGATAAAGCTCAGCTGTACACAAGCTGTCCCAGCCGGGCTCATGGTGACATTTCCCTGCAGTGGCACCACGGGGAGCGGCGAGCAAGGGGGTCTGTCAACATTTTATCAGCAGCAACTGTTCCCAGGGCTTTATGAGGCACAAAAGCTCCTTTTCCTCAGCCTCGTGGCTGCTCGGGATGGGAAGGCTCTGACTCAGAGCAAATTATTGGGATTTAAAAACCACATCACAGAGAGCGGGGTTTGGTACTGGGGAGGGAACGGGGGGAGGACGTGGCACCCAAAATCTGGAGTTCTGAGGGGGAAAATGTCTCCCAAAAAGCTCTTTGGGATGTATGGAGCAAACTAGGGAGTCCCAGCATGGATATTAAGGCTCCATAAGCCAAGAACTGATAAAATGAGGGAAATAACCCAATTAGCCAACAGCAAACTTACCCTGTCCTTATTTCTATATAAAATAAAAGCACAGCATAAAATTAAACCTCAAAGACTCCAAGGTGGGCAGAGCTTTGCAGAGAAAATCCCTGGAGGGCAACAGAAGAGGAAGATGGGATTGATGGAATAAAAACAGAGACTGCCAGCAGTGGTGTCCAGTCCTTGGCCACAATCCCACAGGAATTGCAGGATGGAGCCCCAGCGCCTGGGGACACCTGGGAGCACTCCCAGATTTCAGAGGTTTCTAAAAACCAGGGAAGAGCCAGAGCCAGGGCTGGGCCACGTGCACCCTCCATAAATCCCATCATCCCTCCCTGGGGGATGGAATTTTATTGTCCCTGCTGGTGGAAGAGCTAATCCCAGTCTCCCTGGATGGGATAAATCCACATTCCAGGACCATGATCTCACAGAAGGACCTCCCCATCTGAGGCCCTGCACACAAAGCTCAGGACATGGACAGGAGACCAGCACCTTCACCAGGCTGATCCCAAAGCTTTCCTACCACAAGTCTTCCATTCCTCCCTGCGAGGGTGGGGAGGGGCTGGGCTGGAATTCCCAGAGCAGCTGTGGCTGCCCCTGGATCCCTGGCAGTGCCCAAGGCCAGGCTGGACACTGGGGCTGGGAGCACCTGGGACAGTGGGAGGTGTCCCTGCCATGGCAGGGGTGGCACTGGGTGGGATTTAAGGTCCCTTCCAGCCAAAGCATTCCACGGTTCTGTGAAATCACCACATCCCAAGGACCCCATGGAACAGTGCTGGGATCCTGTGGGACAAGGATGGCACTGCCCAGGTAGGGCAGGGTGTCATGAGGGTAGGGGCTGGAGCATCCCAGAGGAAAAGGTTCCTGAAAGAACCTTCAATCCCCACAGGAGGTCACCAGGAAGATGCAGGAACAAAACATGACTGGTTCTTACTGAAAACCCCCAGAAGTTCTGCAGCCTCATCCACGGAGGTTTCCAAGGTAAAAGCTGGAGAAAAGCCTGACCTAAAAGCGTGACCTTGAGCAGGAGGTTGAACAAGAGACCGGTTCTCTGAAGGCCTCCCAGCTGAAGTCCCAGTGCAACAAACGGGGCTGAGCAGCACCACGGAGGGTGGGGTTTGTACAATCATGGAAAGGTTTGGGTGGGAA
>VXAX01001064.1:22340-34749 GCA_013399835.1 Leptocoma aspasia | reverse complement strand
GACTGTTATATCTCTGATATTGTAAGCATTCTAGATTTTTGTACAGGGCAGTGAAGAAGAAGCAGCTGAGCTCTGTAACTGAGCACATTATAACCCAAAATCCTCTGATTATGGAGTCATTTTAATAAATCATATTAACCTTCTAAAATTATTTCTAAATAACCTTCTAAAATAAAATTATAACCTTCTATAATTATGTCAAGAGTCCTTTGTTAATGAACGGACCACAGCAACACTTTTCACTCTTGCTCTTACTCTTTTTACTCTATTTCTCAGTCCTGCTCCGAGCTGTGACTGGCAGCCCTTAGCAGAGCCCCTATACCCACGCCCTGTGTAATAAACTGCATGCTCCAAAACCAGCATTAACTCCAAAAATCTCTCGTCTCCGTCTGTCCCATCACCGACCGCCCGCATTACCACAGACAACAATTTTTGGTGATGACTCCCTCCCTGGTGGCAGTACCTGGGACAGGATGGCTTCTCCTCCACGGCTCCCGTGAGTCAGGTGCACAATGACCGAGTCTTTGGCAGCGTTGTTGAGTCGACTCAGCACCCTCACCCTGCTGGCATCTGCCTTCAGCCCCTCCTCAAAAACACGGCCGCTGACCAGCAGGTTCAGCTTCACCTGGGCGCTGTCCTTGCTGCAGACCAGCAGCTCCTGCACTGCCCTCCTCAGCTTCTCCTTGCGCTTCAGCTGCACGCCCCCGAACGTGAAGGACGAGGAGAGCCCCAGGATCTTCCCCCCTCTGGATAGAAACTTCATGAACTGCCTGTGGATGGCCTCAGGGATGGGCTCCTCCGTGGCAATGAGCAGCAGCAGGGAGTTGTCCACCCAGGGGTCTCTGAGGACCTGCTCCTGCTGCAGCTGGTAGATGATGTAGCTCTCAGCATCGATGCACTCCCTCAGCACCGACCTCACCTGCTCAAACCTCCCCTGGGCAGCCTCAGAGCCCAGGTAAATCAATATATTAGGGGGTTTCCCAGCCAGGTTTATCCTTTTTACTCCTTGCTCCAGACGTTCAGCCTCCTTCTCCTCCCCGGTGCTGCTGCAGTGGTCGGGGAGCTCTGGGATGTTCTCTGCAGAGGCGGATTTCACCGACTCGATGGTGCTGCTCTCCAGCTGCAGACACTCGTGGCAGCTGGAAAAGTGCAAGTGGTGGTGGTGTTCCCCAGCTCCTGTCTCCTCTTGCTCCCTTTCTTCTCCCAGCTTGGATTTCTCCTCCTCGGCTCGTCCCGGTCCTGATTTCCCAGCAGGAGTTACTGCATCCATCTCTGTGCTTTTCTCTTTCACTGGTGGTGCCTCCTGTGCCAACTCCTTCAGAGCAGATTCCTCTAAATGGACAGCTGGAGAAGGTAAAGGATACCAAAAAAAAAAAAAAAAGGGTCAGAATAATGAGATTAAAAGGGTTACGATAAATATCATTGACAGCAGAATTTAATTTCAGTACAAATGCTCTGTAACAGCAAGAATTTGACACAACAAATCCTATTTTCCCCCCAGAACAACACAGATTTGCACTCACACCATAAATCTGAAGACAAAACTAAAAAAGAAAATACCTCTGGAAAAACACTGCTCTTCTAAGGAGGGCAAGGCTTAAAATCACTTGCTGCTGTTTTGAAATAAACTATTTTGAAATAAGCTAATAAAGTGATGGTATTGGGTAAGTATTGGACCACGTCCCCTGCACTGCTGAAGGCTGCAGATAAAGGTTTGGCACAAGAAAAGGGAGTGAAAAGATATTTGATCAGATTTCAGTCTGCAGAAAGGGAGAGAGACCCACCCACAGCAAGATTTGGCAGCTAAGAATCCAAGGGAAAACAAGAAAATAGGAAGAACTATTAAAAATTCCCCTTTTCCCCTGAAAATTATAGAAATGCAAAGATAATTTGTAGCAAGTACAAGTGAGAAGAGCAAAGATGATTATTGCCAGGATGAAATGTGCAGAGCAAAGAGGAGAGAAAAAAAAACTCTTCACAAGGGAGGCTTTCTTCAGCTGCTGAGCCACGAAAACACTTCAAGGCAAAATCTGAAAAATTTTACTGAATCCTTCTCCACTCACACAAAACCAAATAAATTTATTATGCTTTTAATCCAGGGAGAAACTTGATTAACAAAATTTTGTTGCAACACATCAGATCCAACTTCCACCTCTTTCCTTTTTATGAAACTTTGGAGTTTCATAAAACTCTGCCCCTTCGGAGCAGAGACATGAAGCAAGATTTTTTTTTTTTAAAATATGCCAAGGGAATTTCACAGCTTCCATCCTCTGTTATTCCACCTAGAGCCTGTTCTGGAGCAGCTTCCACACAGCACTGGAAGCAAAAGGAGGCAGAAAAGATTTTAAAAAGGGAGTGACTGGGACACTCTCAGCTTCCATCCTTCCTTGGGGGAATATTTGTGCAGAAGAGCACCCAGAGAGACAGAATTTCCCATCAGATTCTTTTGGGAGAATATTCCTGTCCTCTTGCACTTCAGCTAAATGTTGTTGATTTTGTCATTCCCTCATTTCTGCCTGTGCACTGTGATCTACATTAAAAAAAAACAGCAAAGGAAAACCAAACTCCATAATAAAAAGGCCAAAAAAACCCCACCCTGAACTGTTCTCAATCCATGTTCAGCATTGATTACACTTGAATTTCAAATATGGGAAAAAAAAGAGAACATTTGCCTAAAAACTTCCAGCTTTGGATTTTTTTATGGTTTTTAAAATAGATTTGTTAATCTAACAGAGAAGATTTAAAGAAAATATTTTCTAACTTCTGGTTTGAAGCACCCTGGGACAGAGGAAGGGGTCCCAGCCCATGGCAGGGGTGGGAATGGATGATTTTTAAAATTCCTTCCAACCCAAACCATTCCCCAATCCTACAGAATTAAAGCAGAGCTACAGAGGGATCAGCTGCCTGGAATCCCAACGGGCAGAAAACACTGCCAAAAGAAATGCTGAATTGTTCAGGCAGGTATAAAAACCATGTACAAAGTCCTAAAATAACCATAAACCAAGCATGTTGTGCTATAAAAAACGATCAGGAGGGTACTTACAAACAATCCTGTGTGGCACCATCCCGTTATCCATCTGCAGCCTGTCTTCCAGGAAGGCTACTCCAAGGCTACTGAAATTATCTACACTGGCTTCAGCAATTAACTGAAAAGGTTCACCAGGTTTATAGGCCAAGGGTGAACAAAAGTCTGACCACTTCACAATCTAGAACAGAGCATATGGATGGCTTTCAGTCGGGAAAGGTTCTGGAGAAACGCCCAAGTATCAACAATATTGTGATTGGCAAGAGGAACTGCAGGAGAACCAAATACAAGCAAAGAATTCATTTTGGGAGGGTTGCTTCAGGCAGCAAAGACTGAGCCCTGATGGAAGAGAACAACATCCACATCAAGTGTTGGGAGCAAGCTGGGAGTGCAGAGGGATGATTCCCAAAGATCAAGGCTCTAAAAGTTCCAAGCAACAAAAGGGCAGCAGAGCGTTGTCACATTCTGCAAAAAAAATTCTATTTGGATTTGTTTCCTTCAGCACAAACTCCAAGCAAGAATGCTGATAAAGAGAACGAAAGCATAAGGGTTTAACAAAAATCACCAGAAGCATTAACTAAACCCCGAGGGTTCAAGATGTTTATCTACATCAAAAATTCCTTTTTCCAGGAAAGAAACACTGCACAAGTAGGAGACAAAACTGGATACACAAACCAGTTCTACCATGAAAGGATTTTAGAGACAAGGAAGCAGCACCTGCCTTCATGACCTAAAAACAACCAGCTTTTGCCATGTTCCAGAAGATGGGGAGACAAAGAGCAATTCCCACAGAGCAGCTGCAGCACTTGTATTGTTGTGGTTTGTTTAGTAACAAAGCATTTTTGATAATAATATTAGAAGGTTAAATATGATTTATTAACATGATTCTGTAATTTAAAGGATTTGGGTTATTATTTGTTTAGTATGGAGTATTTGAAGTTCTTGGTTTAGGTTTCGTTTAAGGAATGTTAGAATAGTTTACACAATTAGAGATAACAACTTTTTATTTTATAGATTGAGAGGAAGAGAACTCTCATCTCTTATTAATAGGAGACAGGTAGAGAAATCTAAATGTTTTTGAAACACAGTTCTGAGATTCTGTTTATCGAAACTTGCACAGAGTAAAAGACAGTAAAAGAATGCTGTCCCATAAGAAGATTTTTTGTAAGTTTACACACAGAAAAACTTAGGTTTTTGTAATGCCCGTGAGGTTCAGCTTTTCACCACCACACACCAGGTGGGAAACACGGAGTGAAGTCAGGAAAATCTCATTCTGAGTGCACAAACTGAGGGTGAGCTGTCAGTTATTCCACCTGTTGATAATTACACCACCAGCTAAATTCACCTTTCATTTACTGCAATTAAACAGTTTACACAACGTCCAAGAGAATCCAGCTCCAGCTTTTGATTTTGTGGGATTTCCCAAGGGAACAAGAGGAACAAACAACCCTAATGGTTCTGTCTCCTTTCTAAGTCATTCTCAAAGACAGCTTCTGATTAGCAATCAGCAAACCCAAATGAGACCATCCAGCCACAGAATCCCAGAGTGGTTTGGGTTCGAGGAACCTTAAAAATCATCCCAGTGCCACCCCTGCCATGGCAGGGACACCTCCCACTGTCCCAGGCTGCTCCCAGCCCCAGTGTCCAGCCTGGCCTTGGGCACTGCCAGGGATCCAGGGGCAGCCACAGCTGCTCTGGGAATTCCATCCCAGCCCCTGCCCACCCTGCCAGGGAACAATTCCTAATTCCCAAGATCCCATCCAGCCCTGCCCTCTGGCACTGGGAGCCATTCCCTGGCTCCTGGCCCTGCAGCCCTTGGAAATTGTCTCTCTCCATGGTTCCTGGGGCTCCTTCAGGCCCTGCAAGGCCACACTGAGCTCAGCCCAAAGCTTCTCCTCTCCAGGGGAACAATCCCAGCTCTCCCAGCCTTTCCTCCCAGCAGAGCTGCTCCATCCCTCTGCTCATCCTGCTGCCTCCTCTGGGCTCTCTCCAGCAGCTCCAGCTCCTCCCTATGCTGGGCCCAGGGCTGGGGCAGCTCTGCAGGTGGGCTCTCCATCCATATTTATATTTATGGCCTCTGGATAACTAACAAGAAACCTGGCTGGGTATACTCTGGTCCATGATTTCTGCTAATCCTTAGCGAAAAATTCCCTTTCCAAAAGGGAAAGGGGAGCAGTGTGTGGGGCTTTAGCACTTTGAGCTTTGGGGTTAAACCTCAGCTCTGTGACACCAGAGCATGTCCCACCTTCAACGTGACTGCCTGTGGGGAGGGTGAGAGTGACAGAGCATTGAAATGTCCTTTCTTACCCAAAGAACAGGCACAGGTAACACCCACACCTGGAAACTGAGAGGAAGATCTGTTGACACTTTTGATCTTTCTTCCATGGCACCGAGTAAAATCTCAGATGTAAAATGCAGTTATTGCTGCACAGTGCAAATAAAGTGAACCCACAGAAGCAGCTCACAAAGTAAAGCTCTTGCCAAAACCTATGACCCTGAAATCCTGCTTAGGCAATGATCCATTGGCTGCAGAGCAGAGCAAAAACCCTCAGGGAATATTTTCCAGCTTTCCTGCTACAATTCCAAATCAAAATTCTGTCAGAATAAAGGATGAAAGGCCTTAGCTAGAGATGAGACATTAGTCATACTCCTGTTTTCTGACTTCCCCTTCATTTTCACCAACCACAGATCACTGACAGTCCTACAAAAAATGGCTTTTCTGGCCAGAAATTCCCCCAAGAGCAATGGGTTCCCACAGCCCCTGGCTATGGTGACAGCCAGAGGTACCAAAATTAAGATCACTTTACTGTGTTCACACAGAAGAACAATACATAAAATAAACCAGCAGTCCTTCTCCTCTTTAGTTGTGATTTTTTTTTTTGTTGCCTGGACTATCACTTTTGAACTTTCTGAATCAAATTAATTATTAATGTTCACATAAGAACGCAAAATTTTCCATCCTAAGGGAAACGAAAGCAAACCCAAGAAGATTAAAAAAACCCAATAAGCCCCAAAAGAATAGATAATTAGAGCTTCAATGCAGATGTTTTTGTGGATCTTTCTCAGTAAAAATAAAATAAAAATAATAACCATCTGAGCCGGCCCAGGTGCACTCCGAGACAAGAGGGAGGGCACAGCTCATTTATCTCCAGAAGCAGAGCCCACCTGGATGGATTCCACCTGCCAAAGGCAATAGAATCATTTCCAAACCAGCTGCTGCAGGTTTTCTCCAAGGAAACGTGTGCCCAGTGGAATCAAGACCAGAAGATTTGAGCAGAGAAGGTCCCAGCAAGCTCTGGGTGCCCTGCAGCTCCACGAAGCCCCGCATTTCCCCAGGTGCAGCACTTCTGGACATCACTCCTGACTCCCAGGCTCCAAATCCATGCTCTGCTCTGGAACTGGCAGGGGGTGAAGGCTCTCAGGGTCTGACTGCAGCCCCAAACCCGGAGCTGAGCCCATTCCCTACTGCTGTGCTCTGTGCATTGACAAAGGACTTTTAGCAACAATATCAGAAGGCTAAATATGATTTATTAACATGGCTCCATAATACAAAGGATTTGGGCTATTATCTGCCCAGTCCCAGAGCATCCCAAGCTCCTGCCTCTAGCTCTGTCCAAGGAATGCCAGAATAGCTCACACAATCAGAGATAACAACTTTTCACCTCATAGGTTGTGTCACTCTCATTTTTCAGCCTTCTGATGTTTTCATTCTTGTGATGGAGTTTCTCACACTGCTTTTGTAAACATGCACATGTTTTTTCTAACTGTCTTTTTGATTCTCATTCTTTCTCCTGGGAGGAGAAAGGTTTGATGGACTTTGTCATTGACCAGTGTGGTTGGAGAGGTGGCAACTTCACCTTCCAATCGATGGTCGTTTCCAGAACTCTATGTAATGTGAAAACCAAAATAAAGTTTCTCCCTTCTTTGCCTTCTCTCAGGTGTGGCTGCGTTTGTCTCTGCGTTTGGTGTTGCTCGACAGAGTGACAGGTTGAAAGGAAGAAAACCCCCATCTCCCATATCAGGAGACAGGCAAAGGAATTTAAATGTCTTTGAACACAGATCAGAGATTTTGTTTATAGAAACTTGTACAGAGTAAAAGACAGTAAAAGATGCTTTCTCATGGGAAGAATTTCCTGCAGGCCTGCATGCAGAGAAACCTGTAGTATGTTCTTGCAACAATTCCCAACCTGCTCTCAGATAAATCTGTGTCCAACCCCTCTCTCCCCGTGCTCAGCCCAGCAGGGCATTGCTGGATCAGCTCCTGGGAAAGCTGACCTGCACATCTGGATCCTCCAACAGGGAAGGCCTGAGCACCTGTGGGTGTGATCTGGAACTCCAAGGAGGAGCCTGAGAGCCCATTCCAGGAAACAAGGGTGCCAGATGGCCCTTAGGGACACTCAGGACAGCACCTCATCCATGGCCCCCGGGGGGATCCCAGCTGGGGCAGAGCCTGATCCACGGAGAGCTCTGGGATCCCAGCAGGCAGCCCAGATGTTTCATGATATCCTGACATGCACAGCTTCCCTTTTCTCCTCTTCCCTGGAGGCACTGAGATCCCTCTCTCCTCTCTCACAGCCCTCCAGTGCCTAAAGGGGGCTTCACAAAAAAGGAGGAGAAGGATTTTCCACAAGGGCCACTGTCCCAGGCTGCTCCCAGCCCCAGTGTCCAGCCTGGCCTTGGGCACTGCCAGGGATCCAGGGGCAGCCACAGCTGCTCTGGGAATTCCATCCCAGCCCCTGCCCACCCTGCCAGGGAACAATTCCTAATTCCCAAGATCCCATCCAGCCCTGCCCTCTGGCACTGGGAGCCATTC
The DNA here is from genome assembly GCA_013399835.1 of Leptocoma aspasia. Lineage (NCBI taxonomy): Eukaryota > Metazoa > Chordata > Aves > Passeriformes > Nectariniidae > Leptocoma > Leptocoma aspasia. The sequence continues at coordinate 26,911 of VXAX01001064.1, read as the reverse complement.
CCTGGCTCCTGGCCCTGCAGCCCTTGGAAATTGTCTCTCTCCATGGTTCCTGGGGCTCCTTCAGGCCCTGCAAGGCCACACTGAGCTCAGCCCAAAGCTTCTCCTCTCCAGGGGAACAATCCCAGCTCTCCCAGCCTTTCCTCCCAGCACAGGAATAACTTAAAACTCATCCAGTGCCACCCTTGCCATGGCAGGGACACCTTCCACTGTCCCAGAGTGCTCCAGCCTGGCCTTGGGCACTGCCAGGGGTCCAGGGGCAGCCACAGCTGCTCTGGGAATTCCAGCCCAGCCCCTCCCCACCCTCACAGCCAGGAATTCCTTCCCAATATCCCACCCAAATCTCCCCTTTCCCAGTTTGAAGCCATTCCCTGTGTCCTGTCACTCCATTCCTTGTCCAGAGTAGCTCTCCTGGAGCTCCTTTAGGCACTGGAAGGGGCTCTGAGCTCTCCCTGGAGCCTTTTCTTCTCCAGGCTGAACAATCCCAATTTCTCCAGAGCAAGGGGGACATTCCCACCCACAGCCAGAGAAAAATGCTACTGAAAAGTCTCAACCAAACATCTCTGGGTCTGTTTGAAACACAAAATAGAGCTTAATTATTAACATGATAATTTAACATGCTTCATCCACGGTAACGTGATCTGAATGAAGCAATTCCTGTTTTATTCCCAGTAACATCACAACCCACCCGTGCCCCCTTCTATGCAAGAAACAAAGAGAGTTTCTCACCTCCTTTGGAGAGTCAGGTCCTTTCTGCAAGCTCTCTGTGCGAGCAGAAATGCTTTCTGTCACAAAAGCAATGTGTTCTGCTGGCAGCAGCTTCTCAGGGTGAATAAAGGGAGAAATGAGAAGAACACTCCACCTGTTTAAATCATCAAGGAACTGAAAGAAATGGGAAAGGAAAACAAGCTGTACAGGAAGGAGCTGATTTAAGAATTCCTTTTCTAAATTATGCCCAGCTTAAATTCAAATCTGACCCTCCAGCCTCACAGGAAGGGTGATGATTATTTCACATTCCCCACGAGACAAAAAAAACAAAAGGGATAAAGTTCTGAAGCACTACAAAGGAACACTAAAAGTAAAACTGAAAGTGACAAGCCACGTTTTTAAGGCAAGTCAAACTCCAGCTTGCAGCTTCACAGGAAGAGAGAGTGGAACACAAAACCCCTGAGCCACTGGCACTGGGACTCTTGTGGGACATTTGCCACTGGCACTGGGACTCTTGTGGGACATTTGCCACTGGCACTGGGACTCTTGTGGGACATTTGCCACTGGCAGCATCCCTCACTCACCTGATCCTCCTCTCCCATCCACACTGAATATTCAATCCTCATGCATCTGCATCAAAATTCCTCCTTTACTATGAAGCTCATAAAATATAAAGAAATAATTCATTCAGAATCAATTTTCCCATAAATTGTTCTATCCGACACTCAGCAGACCGTTGGACAAAAGTTTTCTTCATTAAATTACAAAAGATTCCCCTTGCTCTCAGCAAGGAACAAATAAAGCTCAAAACCTGGAATCAGAACATGTCACAAACATGTCTGACACACCTCACAGCTCCTCAGGAAAACATTACAGCAATTTTTAATTTTTATATCGATTTTGCACTGAACTTCATTTGCCTGACATATTTAAAAAACAGCAAACATTAGAAACGTTTTGCTTCTGCCCCACCACGAGCACACACTTTCAGTAATTCCGTGTAGGGGCAGAACAGAATTCCCCTCTGGCACCGAATTCTAACACTAAACGTGTTCATTGCTGCACACCTCAGATGAAACCACAGGAAACTGAGGCTCTGGGGGCAGCTCACTGATCCAACCACCCTTGGTGAGCGCAGAAGCTGCACAAACAAATTGTGATTTCTCCCACAGGAAAAGTGAGCTGAGCTCAGGAAGCTTTAAAGCACCTTAAACATCCCATTTGGCTAAAGATCAAACCAAAAAAAAACCAAAAAAAAGCCTTTCCAGGTTATGATTTATGACTTGCTGGTGTCTTAAGCAAGCTGCTGATCGCAGTCCAAGCTACTGAGAGAGCAAAGGAGCTTTGCTGGCTGCCCAGAAGCCAAAATAAAAATCTTAATTACCCTTTTCTCTCTTCACAGATGATGTGAGGAGCTGCCCAGTGGTGCAGGGCCAGAGCCCTCACACCGAGGTGTTGGGTGAACCCCAGGGGTGCTCAGAGCTGTCACCACGTATTTTAAAGAGACCAAACCAGACTGAAAAGCAGCCCTGAGGCTATGCCAAACTTCATGCCAAGCTGCAGCTCCCCAGAGGGCTTCCCAGCTGTTGGAACCCAGGGCACAGGGAATATTTCCCTGTCTGTACTGGGGAGCCCTGACCCCCAGCCAGACACTGCTTTTAACCTTTGTTCCTAGAACGAATTGCCGAAGCTTTAAGATAAGTTAGAAACATAAAAGTGTGATGTAAATAGCAGTAGTAATAATAGTTTATCACTAGGTAAAGAATTTAGTATTTTAAGATTTTAGTATGAGAGTGAATGGGAAACAAGATAGAAGATTTGGGGTGTTGTCTCATCTCCTTCTTGTTCTTCTTCTTCTCCATTTTCTGTAGCATTGCTGACACAAGTTCATTGGTTAGAGAAACTAGTTGCATAGGTATTACGTAAATTAATTAATCAAAGTTATTAGTAGAAAAATAGAAATAAAGTACGTGTTAGAAGGTAATTAGATTAGGTATATTTAAAAAGCCTTGATTTTGCAAACTCGAAGCTCCATTTTGTGCCTTGCTTCTCTTGTGCTGAGTCTAGTGTATAGACAGCATATCGACCTCAAAATAAGAAAAAAATAAACAATAGACTAAAACAGAGAAACAGCAAAGCCACCCACACCAGCTCCCAATAAACACTGATAAACCCAGCAGATTAGAAAATGAACAGCGCTGCAGACAGAAAAAAACGTGCTGCCTGTGCAAGGACTGAGGAGAAGCTGTTCCAGAAACCAGCAAAGAGCAGAAATCAGCTGAAATCCTCTTCACAGAACAATAATCCAGGGCAACTGAGGCAGAACTCCTCTAAACACAGCTTTGTTTTGTTTTTGAGAGCTTTACTGGGATGTGAATTAGGTATTTAACTTGGCTGTGAAAGATTCGGAGATTGCCACCATCGCTGTTGAGTGTGAAATATTCTGTTCATTAAATAACAAAAAAACCCTGGTTTTAAATAGAACCAACTGCATCAGCATTTCTAATCTTGTTTTCCCTCGCTGCAAACATTCTCTTTACCCACTGAATTTATGAAAAGAAGCTTCTCTGCTTCCTGAAGAGCACTCAGCTCACTGCCACGCTCCCTAAATCCCTTCCCAGCAATGCCTGGAACAGCTGAAATAATTCCCAACCACACACACATCAGCAAAAAGCAGAGATCAAGAAGAGATCCTTACCCAAACCGATTCTGGCATTTAGTGACAAATTCAGAGAAATCCAACGTTCATTTAAATAATTCAGACTAGCCGGGGGCAGTGCCAGGGGAGTTCCACTTCTAATGCTGAAAGTCAGGCAAGCTCGCTTTCAGTTTTGCTTCCAGCAGAGCCAAGTGGATCTGGTTCAGGGTTTTTCCACTGCCCAGGGCTGCCACAGCCTCCCCCACCCCTGCTCGTTTGTAAAAAAACCCTGTGATTTTCATTTTTCGCCTCATTTTCCTCACTTAAAAACAACATTTTTTACGGGAAGGAGATCACAGCTCTCGGTAACCAAAGGCTCAGCTCACATTCCGGGGCAGATGCAGCCAGGTTTTAAAGCCCTGACAGGAATCCTGAACGCACAAACGCAGCACATATTTTCAGAATAAAGCCTTGTACGTGCTCACAGCATGTTGCTAAAATGGAAAGAGGCTTTTCCCAGGGACGTGGAGTGACAGGACAAGGGGGGATGTCCCTAAACCGAAAGCGAGCAGCTTTAGATGGGATATTGGGAAGGAATTGCTCCCTGCGAGGGTGGGGAGGCCCTGGCACAGGCTGCCCAGACCAGCTGTGCCTGCTGAAGTGCCCAAGGTCAGGTTGGACGGGGCATGGAGCCCACGGCAGGAGGCTGGAACAAGATGATCTTCAAGGTCCCTTCCACCGCAAACCACTCTGTGATTCTGTGAAACTCTCTCAAGCTCTCCCAGCCAAGCTTTCCCATAACCACCGCTGTCCTTGCAAAGCTGCACGTAACGCATATACATATATATATATACAGATACAAATACACATTTTGTAGCAGCCTGACCATCCCTCAGCCCATTTCCTCTTCCAACAAGCTCCGGCGAGCANAGCTGCACGTAACGCATATACATATATATGTATACAGATACAAATACACATTTGTAGCAGCCTGAGCATCCCTCAGCCCATTTCCTCTTCCAACAAGCTCCGGCGAGCACCGAGGAGGGCGAACCCCACCAGAATTACATTTCCCACCAAAGCCACCACCCCGCTGTCCCCTCCTCCTCCCCCTAGCTGTGACAGCGCCAGTGGGAATTCCCTCCGCGCCTTATTTTTCCCAATCCCCACAACCCAACCACAATCCCACCCCGTCGCTCCGCGGGGCCGGGATGCGCATCCCCCGTTA
>VXAX01001064.1:1079-11105 GCA_013399835.1 Leptocoma aspasia | reverse complement strand
GCCGGGATCGCGGGGCTGCCGCCGTGATTCTGGGGCTGCCGCCGTGATTTTGGGGCTGCCGCCGTGAGTTTGGGGCTGCCGCCGTGAGTTTGGGGCTGCCGCTCCCTGGCCCGGCAGGGAGGAAGCCGCAGCTGCCTGTCAGGGCTCAGGCAGCGGCCCGGGCTCCTGTGGCGATGAAGAGCAGAGTCAGTCGATGTGATAAGTTTCAGCCGGGTTTAGGATGGCGATCTGGNGGGGGGGGAACCCCCCCGTACCCGCGGCTGCGGGGGCCGCAACCTCTCCCCACCCCCGGCCTGGCTGTGCTCCTTTGCTCTCCAGAGCCCGGGACAGCAGCNGTTGGGGGGTTGGGATGGGTGTTTGGGGTTTAGGATAGCTGTTGAGGGTTTGGGATTGGCTGTTTGGGCTTTAGGATGTCTATTCGGGGTTTGGGATGGCTGTTGGGGGGTTGGGATGGGTGTTTTCAGCCCTAACCTCTGCTTTCAACAAATGCCCATCTTTACAAAGCCCAGCAGAGTGAGATTTAGGGCTGTGAAGATCGGAGGTGTGGCACAGCTCCTGTTCTTTGTCTCTCTGGTGCGTTTCTCACCTTGCCTTTCCCGCAGGGTGGTGTGCCATGGCTGATCCTCTGTCCCAGTCCGACCTGGCAGCCTTGGCTCTTTTTGGAAGTGATCCATCCTACTTTGAACTGGTAAGTGAGGGTGGAGCTAGATGGGAAACTTGCAGGATGCTCCAGGGGAGGTTTTACCCGGATCTGGCCCTGGCACAAAGGGACCTGAGTGGGCAGCAGGATGAGCAGAGGGATGGAGCAGCTCTGCTGGGAGGAAAGGCTGGGAGAGCTGGGATTGTTCCCCTGGAGAGGAGAAGCTTTGGGGTGAGCTCAGTGTGGCCTTGCAGGGCCTGAAGGAGCCCCAGGAACCATGGAGAGAGACAATTTCCAAGGGCTGCAGGGCCAGGAGCCAGGGAATGGCTCCCAGTGCCAGAGGGCAGGGCTGGATGGGATCTTGGGAATTAGGAATTGTTCCCTGGCAGGGTGGGCAGGGGCTGGGATGGAATTCTCAGAGCAGCTGTGGCTGCCCCTGGATCCCTGGCAGTGCCCAAGGCCAGGCTGGACATTGGGGCTGGGAGCAGCCTGGGACAGTGGAAGGTGTCCCTGCCATGGCAGGGGTGGGATGAGATGATATTTAAGGCTGATATTTAAGGTCCCTCCCATCCCAAATAATTGTGGGATTCTCTGATCAGATCTCCAGAGTCATCCCCAGGGTTGATGAACTGAAGCTGCTGTTCAGGTACCTCAGCCTGACCATGATTCCCTTACAAAAACCCCAAACTGGGGCAGAGCCCAGGGCCCGTGTCCCTGGCAGCTGCAGGGCTGCTGAGCCGTGCAGCTGGGCCAGGGCAGCCTCTGGGCTGCAGATCCTTCAGCACAACTTGCCCAACCTGTTGGTCCAGTCCCTGTCCCTGCAGGGCAATCAGCTCTTGGCTGGTGGGATTTCAGTTCTTGGTTTGCAGGATTTTACTTCTTGGTTTGTGGGATTTCAGCCCTTGGTTCGTGGGATTTGAGCTCTTGGCCTGTGGGATTTTAGCTCTTGGCCTGTGGGATTTGAGCTCTTGGCCTGTGGGATTTCGGTTCTTGGCCTGTGGGATTTCGGTTCTTGGCCTGTGGGATTTCGGTTCTTGGCCTGTGGGATTTCAGTTCTTTGCCTGTGGGATTTTAGCTCTTGGCCTGTGGGATTTCAATTCTTGGCTCCTGGGATTTCAGCCCTGCATGGTGACTGCAGCATTGCCCCTTCTTTGTTCTTCTACCCTCTTCCAATTTTATGCATTTCTTTGTGCCCAGCAAGGCTCTGCTTATTTAATCCCAGAAAGGTTTGGGCTGGAATGGACCCCAAAGCCCACCCAGTGCCACCCCTGCCATGGCAGGGACACCTTCCACTGTCCCAGGCTGCTCCCAGCCCCAGTGTCCAGCCTGGCCTTGGGCACTGCCAGGGATCCAGGGGCAGCCACAGCTGCTCTGGGAATTCCATCCCAAGGAACAATTCCTAATTCCCAATATCCCCTCAAATCCTACTTTGAACTACATTCCCTGTGTCCTGTTCCTGAGGAATTTGCCCTCTCAGTTACTGTTGTATTTTTCTGGATAAAGTGCAGCACTTTTTGTTTCCATTCTTCCAGGAATGCTTTCCTTTACTGTTTATTTTCCCCTCCTTGCTGTTGAGGAATCTCAGAAATCCCGAAGTTCCACATTTGTGCTGCTTGCAGAGCTCATCAGGAGTTATTTATCAGTGTGGCCTTTTGTCCTCCCCAGGCAGGAATTAAAAGCAGAGATAAATTGAATTTCTCCTTTGCCAAGCTCTGCCTTTCCAAGGGACTGGTACCAGCAGAGCTGTGATTCCATTCAGGATTTATTTATGTCAGTGAAGAAGTTTTTGGGTGTTTGCTGCTGCCAAAACAAAGCTCTTTAAGAGTTGTCAGTTGTCTTTCAAGATGAGCTGATTTTTAAATCACAGTGGATTTTTTTTTCCCCTCTTTGTTATTGTGTGTCCTGGCCTGTTAAGCACATGAATTTTATAATTTCTGCCTTTCTGTGAAGTGATAATGCAGCATTTCCTGTGATGCAGAGTGTTCATTAAATCACACATTTATGATGTTTGTTAAAATAACAGACTTTGTAGGGCTCTATAAATCAGAATAAATCATTTCTTCTTCAGCTTGAGGTGCTCAAATGGGGTTTAAACCCCTTAAAAGTAACATGAAATACTAAATCAGCTCCTCTTTCTTTGTTACAGACGGTTTTATTTAAATACACATTCACTGTCAAAATGTAATTATTATTTTTGATTTTTTTTTAAAACCTGTGTTACCTTAAACCTTTAGGTTTAGACAGGTCCTCTTGAACACGATTTTGCTGCCTGATTTTTGAATTATTAATTCCTAGAATCCTCTTCCAGTGTGATTAAAAATATTTTTTTTAAATGAGCAAAACTTTTCCTGTCCATTCCTAACCATTAACCTATGGCCATTTTTTTAATGGGCATGCAGGTAAATATTCTTTTTTTTCTGAAAACAAAATGCTTTCTTTGTTCCTGGCTTGGGTTTCTTTGTTTCCTTTTTGGCTGTGCAATGTAATAAATGGCAAATATTTAAATGTATTACATGTAAATATGTAAATAATGTGTTTATTTTTAGGGTAATGGAACCTTTGGGCAGACAGTGCTGCCTAATCCTAAAACAGGTATGGAAACTAAACCAATATTCTTCCATTCCTTGGATCTTTGGATTGTTATTTGATTTTATTTTTCCTTATTTTGCCTGAAAATTGGTTCATTATTATTTCTGAGCAGAAGCATTGCTATATTCTGTTACCCTGGAACAATTCTCATCTGTTTCTCCTAATATAACTTGAATATTCAGTAATATTTACAGAAATGCAGACAATTACTGCTGTGAGGATGGAGATTCAATGTTGGTGGTTTTAGCTGTGTAAGTCTAAAGACAACTTCCAATTTTTTGGTTTTTTTTTTTTATTTTTTTGCAGGGAAGGTTTTGCAGTAAGAATTAAACAAAAATTCCCAGTTACAGAAAAGCAGGTGGCTCAAATTCAAAATTGTGTTTTCTGCACACCCCCCTGATTTGTGGGAATAAGCAGATAAACAGCTGTGGAAAGGGAATTTTTGTGCATTTTGGTGTATTTTTGTGCATTTTGGTGTATTTTTGTGTATTTTCAGACCCTCAGGTGAGGCTGCTCTGCTCTGAGAGTACCTGAAGCCACCCCAATAAACTGAATTTTCCTTTTCATTTCTCTGAAGCCACCTCAATGGCCCAGTTTCATTTTTAATTCCCCTCCATCCCTGCCTGTTCCAGCCCTGAATGAGGAAGGCTTTTGAGGACAAACCCTGATGGTTTTGTGCCCTCTTGCCCTGCTTTTACTGCCCAGAATAATTCATGGGCACAGGTGGAAGAGGCTGATGTTTTCCCTGGAAAAGAACATTCCCTGCCAGCCCAGCAAGGAGGCTGCATTTATCCATTTTAATCTTAATTTCCCAATTCAGAACACAGGAATAAAAAGACTTCCAGCAGCTCCCTAGCCATAATTCCTAAGAATTCCTATCCATAATTATAATTTCTGTCCTTAATTCCATATAAATCCCCTCTCCCTCTTCCATGAGTTCAGAATGTTCAGATTCCCTTGCTTTGCTCTGTCAGGAGTGGAGGCTGGAAATAATCCTGGATTTTAATTATTGGCACTTTGGAATGCCTAAATTATGATTGATTTTGGTGTTTATTGGCACTTTGGAATGCCTGAAATAATGATTGATTTTAATGTTTATTGGCACTTTGGAATTCCTGAATTAATCCTTGTTTTGGTGTTTATTGGCACTTTGAAATACCTGAATTAATCCTTGATTTTAATGTTTATTGGCATTTTGGAATGCCTGAATTAATCCTTGTTTTTGGTGTTTATTGGCACTTGGAAATACCTGAAATAATGATTGATTTTAATGTTTATTGGCACTTTGAAATACCTGAATTAATCCTTGATTTTAATGTTTATTGGCACTTTGAAATACCTGAATTAATCCTTGATTTTAATGTTTATTGGCACTTTGAAATACCTGAATTAATCCTTGATTTTAATGTTTATTGGCACTTTGAAATACCTGAATTAATCCTTGATTTTAATGTTTATTGGCACTTTGAAATACCTGAATTAATCCTTGATTTTAATGTTTATTGGCACTTTGGAATGCCTGAACTGTGCCCTGTAATTCCCATTTTTTTTCCCCTGGAGGAGTTGATCCCTGTGAGGTGTGGTGCAGTCAGCCTGTGGAAAAATTGAGGGAATTTTGCAACGTGATCAAAATCAGGATGTTTTGGTCCCTGCTCTTCACCAGGGAAAGCACTTCCTTTGTAGATGAATATGGGTGAGTATCCACATTTTCCAAGGGGATTTCCCTCCAAATCTTCCCATTTTTCCAAGGGGATTTCCCTCCAAATCTTCCCATTTTTCCAAGGGAATTTCTCTCCAAATCTTCCATTTTTCCTTGTTTCCTGTGGAAATTCCTTGGGTGCTTCCAGTAAGGCTCAGAGTGCTGCAGGAATGTTGGAGTTGCTTGAGGTCAGAAGTTCTTGAATCCAGAAAAAAAAAAAAGAAATTAATTTCCTGAAGTTTGGAATCCTTGGGAGTCTGGGAAGCTGAAGTTTGGGGGGTATTTCAGTGTTTATGTAGATGCTGGCATTTCACAAGCAGCAAAACCTTTCCAGCTCTTTTTTTTGATTTTTTTTAATTATTATTATTTTTCTCCTTCCTCCTCTGAAGGACTTGTTATGAATTTTTAAACATTCTCTTCCTTAGATCTAATCCCCCCCCAAATATTCATCATTAAGACCCCGTGACAACTTGGTATTTAAATAAAATTTAATCTCTATAAATATAATATATGAATTATATAGTGTGTAAATCATAATTTATTCTGTTTTCCAACAGGTTGCTGTTCCTAGGCTGGAACATGAAGATGATCTGTGAGTGCAATGTTTTGGAAGACCTTGCTGATTTAATTAAAAAAGTTGTTGTAAGTTCTGGATTTTAAATTTCCATGAATTTTCAAATATGTGTTAATTAAATCTGTCCCTTAAGCACCTTGGGATTATATCCTGAATTAGACATTTCCTTTTGCTGAAGACATTATTTGATAATTGAGTTGCAACTTTCCAGAGAGGAACTGTGGCCTAGGCTTTATTCCAGTTGGGATAATTCAGGAAATATTTGCAGTCAGAAATAAAATTGGTGGATAAATGACTTAAATAAATTTTTTTCCCCCCCACTTATTTTTCCTTCATTCAACAAATGATATTTTAAATTTGCAGTTGCTGACTTAAAACAGAAACAGAACAGTGGAGATGTGAGGAATATTCTCAGCAGCTGAGGGGATTTGTTGTGGGGTTTATTTTAAATTTAGGTAATAAAACATTTCTTACTTCATTTTTTGAAATTGTGTCCAACCCAAGCTACATATTTTACTTTATAAATTTAGGTATGACACATTTCTTGCTTAATTTCTTTTCATTTTTTTGGGCTGTACGTCCAAGAGTGAAATGGATTCGGAGGAGCAGATTTTGGGCTGGTTTAATGGGATTTCTCAGCTGGTTCTGGGGGATTTTTGAGAGCTGCACAAGTGCTCAAAGGGGCAGAACTTCCTAAGCAGATCTCCCAGGAATTCTCTCTTGCCATGCCAACATTTATTTTTCAGCAAAGGACGTGGGGTGCAGCTGCCCAGTGCTGGGGAATTCCAGCAGGACAGGGAATGTCCCTGGGCAGGCGGGAATCCAAATGATCACCTCTCAATAGCCGAGTTTTTAATTTGGTTTTTTTTTTTATCCTTCTTCCAGAACATCCCACACTTCATCAGTGGCATCCTGAGGATTGGCAGTGGGATAGAAAATGTGAGTTTCTGGAATTGTTTGGGAGATTGCTCAGCCTGCAGGGGCTGGCACAGAGGGGGGAAATCTCCTGATCCACGTTTCCATTTACAAAAATCACTTTCTGCTGGAACTGAACCCGTTGCCTTCTCCAGCTCGTGAACTTTGGGCTGTGAAATCCTGAATTTCCCTGGGTTTAATCCCCTTTTTTCCCACTTGGGAAGAGTTCTGGGGCCTGCTGTGTGTTAAATGCCAAAGCTAAAATAAAAGCATTGAGTTCAAAAACCAACATTGCAGCTTGTGGGAGCAATAGGAAAAGCAGAATAAACACAACTGTGGAACCCCCAGTTGCTGTATATTTTGGGGGTATTTATTATCTTAGTCATGTGATTTTTATTATCTATTTATTATCTTAGTCATGTGATTTTTATTATCTATTTATTATCTTAGTCATGTCTTAGCCGTGTGGTTTTTAAATATTATTTTTCAACAGCCATCAGAAAAAGTTTCTAAATCGAATTTGAGGGGGTTTATATTATTTTTTAAAAATAATTTTAGTCATCACAAGGAAGTTTCTAAATCGAATTTGAGGGGGTTTATATTATTTTTTAAAAATAATTTTAGTCATCACAAGGAAGTTTCTAAATTGAATTTGAGGGGGTTTGTATTATTTTTCAATCATTTCAGAAGCTTCTAAATCAGATTCTAGCATTTGAATGCTTCCTGTTGCAAATAATGAAGACATTGTTTGATAATTGAGTTGCAGCTTTCCAGAAAGAAATTGTGGCCTAGGCTTTACTCCAGTTGGGATAATTCAGGAAATATTGGCAGTCAGAAATAAAGTTGGTGGATGAATGACTTGAATAATTTTTTTTCCCCTCATTCAACAAGTGATATTTTAAGTTTGCTGTTGCTGACTTGAAACAGAACAGTGGAGATGTGAGGAATATTTTCAGCAGCTGAGGGGATTTATTGTGGGGTTTATTTTAAATTTAGGTAATAAAACATTTCTTATTTCATTTCTTGAAATTCTGTGTCCAGCTCCAAGCTACGTATTTGATCTGCTTTGACTTTTTGACTGTGCTGTGCTGGAGATCTCCAGATATTTCTATTTATTTGCTGTTCTATTTTATTTTAATTTATTTATTTATTTTATCTGCTTTGATTTTGTGACTGTGCTGTGCTGGAGATCTCCAGATATTTCCATTTATTCGCTGTCTGTTCAAAAATCACCTGAACGAACGCAGAGATAAGGGCTCCAACACTTTGCTTTGTGTGTTAATGCCCTTTTCTTGATTTTCTGTGGTTTTTTTTCAATGAAAACAGGGTTTCTTCCACCTTGCAGAGGCCCTGAACTGGGTCAGGTGTGTGGGGGATGCCAGCATCCTGCAGGAGCTGGAGCAGCTCGGGGACTGTGGCCGGGTCAAGCTGGCCATGCTCTTCTCTGAGTGTGAGTATGGGCACCCAGAAATGGGGAAAAATCACTTTTCTCTTAGAAATGGTGAAATAATTCACCTTCTGATGTTAAAACCCTGAGGATTTCAGGCTTTCTGTGCTGCCAGGCACTGACCCCCAGGAGAACACTGCATTTCACCTGAGGCCCTGGAGAAGGCTTCCAAAATTGAATTATAGAACTGAGATTATAAATGTGGAGTTTGAACAGAAGTGTGTGATATCACAGGGTGCAAAACTCAGAGTTTCAGGTTTTAGAACACAGGAATGGATATAAAGCAAGCTGGAGGTTTTAGGGTGGAGGCTGCTCCTTCTTCTTCACCTCCTTCTCCATGGGTTTGGGTGGAATTGTGTGATTGGACAGAAAAGTCCCCATTGCAGGGCAGGGGTGGTTGTTATTGGGGTAAAAGTAAAAATAATTTAGGTGTCATTTCTGAATTGGACAGTTTATCCTTAAAAGGCCTTGGGGAGAGGGATAAAAGATCGTTTTATAGCTTGTTAAAGTGTTGTAAAACTCCCAGTCTGTAAGACTGTAATGTAGGTAAAATCTAATAAACATCTGAATCCAAACAAGAAATACCATCTCACACATTTAATCCCAGCCCNATCATTTCTTAATTAAACAAAATGGAATGACAGCACTGGGATTGTGGGTGTGGAGTTTGAACAGAAGTGTGTGATATCACAGGGTGCAAAACTCAGAGTTTCAGGTTTTAGAACACAGTCATGGATATAAAGGAAGATAAAAGTTTTAAGACAATAGCTAGTTACTCTTCTTCACCTTCATCTTCATGGCTTTGGGTGGTGTTGTGTAATTAATTAGAAAAATCCACATTACGAGACATGCATGATTGGTTATTGAGTTAAAAACAATTTAAGTGTCATTTCTTAATTGGACAGTTTTTCTTTAAAAAACCTTCTCCAGAGAGGTACGAGGCTGTTTTGTAGCTCGTTAGTGAAATACTGTAAACTCACAACTTGTGAAACTGTAACATAGATACGAAATAATAAACATTTGAGTCCAAACACAATTTATCGTCTCTACACATTCATCCCAACCCTCACAAAGAAAAACAGAAATTAAAGCACAATATTCTTATTTTCATTCCTGCCTTCTCCAGTAATAAATAATTAATTTTGGGCCTTCCTGTTGCTGAATTTGTGGCACAAATATTCTGTTGTGTGTCAGGTTTTGGGGGCAGGCAGGAGCAGAGCGGGGATTTTAGTGGCAGGAATTGCTCAGTTTTTGTGTTTTCCCGGATTTTGTCTGCAGGGAAGCGTTACATCACCAAAGTGGCACTGGAAGATTGTGATTTAGTGGCAGAATTGCGAGCTCTGACCTGTGAGAGCTCCAGGAAGGTGAGAGAAGCTCTCAGGTTGTGTTTTAAAAAAAAAAATTCTAAAAATCCTATTCTAATTCTTACTACTCTTTAATTACTAGCAAGAAAATTTTCTTTATACCCTTCTAAAATTTTAAATTTTAGCTTTCTCCTAATCCTATCTCACAGCAGAAAGTGAGTGCACTAGTGATTAACCAGCACTAAACCCACCACGCTCATCAATACATTCACCAAAAAAATCTCAAAATACATAAAATCTCAACTCTTATTAATTCCTGGCTTCTCCAGGAACGAATTAACAATAATTAACAAACAAAACCACTGCAATAAATTAATATTTCCACCTAATTTCAGGCTAAAACCACCTTTTAGAACGTGGGGGGGGTTTTTTGGGGTAGTTTCTGGGGGTTTCTGGCTGTCAGGGATTGTAAAAATACCCCAACTATTACAGAGAAACGTTTCAAAAGCTCCAGTGTTGAATTCTGGCATAAATAATCCATTTTACTGCATGAAAGAATTGCCTTGACGCTGCTGAATTCGGGGGCTTGGGTGGATAATCTGTTGCTGGTCCCACAGAAAAGTGAGTCCATGAAGCAGAGAGGAAACGCGGAATTTTCCCAAGGAGCCCTGGCCTGTGCCATCGTGTCTTACACCAAAGCCATCGAGTTGTGGTGAGAGCGGCCTCAATCCCTCCTTTAGCCTCCTCCTGGGCAAGCCTGGGCAATTCTGCAGCAGCCTCCTCGGAATTAGAGGCCAAATGACACCTAATTAAAAAAAAAGGCATTAAAAAAAATATTAAAAAAAAATATAGTATTTT
>VXAX01001063.1:24993-38080 GCA_013399835.1 Leptocoma aspasia | reverse complement strand
TTTTTTTGTTTTTTTGTTTTTTTTGGGGGGGTTTTTTGGAGGGTTTTTTTGGGGGGGGATGTTTGGTGTGGTTTTTTTGCTTGTTTGAGGTTTTTTTGGGTTTTTTTTGTTTGGTTTGGGGTTTTTTTTGGTGGGGTGTTTTTTAGGTTTTTTTGTTTGTTTGTTTTGTGGGGGTTTTTTGTGTGGTTTTTTTGTTTGTTTGTTTTTTTATTTTTTATTTTTAATTTCCTCTGGGGTACAGCCAGGAGAGCCCAGCCTCACAGAGGGGGATGCTGCCACCCTGCTGTGTGACTCCCTGCCCTGGGGGGACGTGGCAGAGGGGAACGTGCTGCATTCCCAGCTCTGGCATGGGCAGGGCGCCTCAGCAGAAACAAAGGGACATTTTCCACTTTCCTCCTCTGCTCCGCTCCCCGGGCAGGGCTGGGAATGCCAGGAAAAGGAAGTTTGGTGTTTGCTCCATCAGCTGTCACTGCTGTGTCACTTTTGTCCTGCTCCTTGTGGGGATCCAGTGGGAATCCAGTGGGGATCCAGGGATCCAGAGGCTCTCCAGGCCCTGCTGGGGGCAGCTTTGGCAGGACAGGCTGCCCTGAGTTCTGTCCTGTGGCCTGGGGACAGTCCCTGGGCCTGGGGACAATCCCTGGGCCTGGGGACAGTCCCTGGGCCTGGGGACAATCCCTGGGCCTGGGGACAGTCCCTGGGCCTGGGGACAGTGGCACCTCTGGCTGGCACTGCCAGGCCAGGGCTGGAGGAGCTGGGGCTGGGCAGGATCTGTGCCTGGGTCTGGAGCAGCTCCTGGGGACAGAATGTCCCCGGTTCTGTCACAGCCCTGGGGGTGGCAGTGGCCCTGGCCAGGCAGGGCTGGGAGGTTCAGGGCAGCCTTTGGGATCTGCTGGGCCAGGAGGGAGCTCCAGGCGGGTCCTGTGTCCCTTCCCAAGGGCCTGGAGCAGCTTTCCCAACCCTCTGGAGGCTCCCGGGGCAGGGAGAGGTGGGGACAGGCTCTCCCCTGTGTCCCTTGGCTGTGTGTCCCACTCAGGACATTCCACACCCACCCTTCCTCCTGTTCCCAAGCCTCATCTTCCTCTGCTCCAGTCCCTCCCTCAGACCTTGGTGATCCTCAGCTCTTTTCCAAAGCTCCTTTTTTTGCTTTTGTCCCGTGGATTTGGGTTAAAAAACTGCCAATCCTGGCAGGCTGGGCACCCAGCTGGGAGGGGGCAGGAGTGGATTCCTGGGGGGGGAAAGTGGAGGCTGGGAAATGTGACAATTGCCCAAAAGTGACAATTTGGGCCCAGGGTGGGGTTTGGAGCAGCTTGAGCAACGCTGCTGCTGTTTGAGCAACTCAGGGTGGGTTTGTTGTGTAAGGGGGAAGAGGGAAGGGGGGTAGCAACAAGAAAAAAAAGGGGAAAGTGAAGATCTGAGCTTGGGGGAAAAAATGTCACTTCCTCAAGTCCCTCTGTTCTGGAGCTCTTTGGCAGTGCTGGCTGGAATCCTGAATTTTGGGGAAAAGGGGATTTGTGCAGGGCAGGGTGAGGCCCTGAGCTGGGGACACCTGAGGCAAACCCCAGCCCAGCTCTGGAGCCTCAGCTGCAGCTCCTGGGGATTTTCCCTTTCCCAGCAGGGTCCCCTGTCCTGCCACTGTCACCTGTCACCCCCTGCTCCAGGGCAGGAGGGACTTTGGGGACACCCTCAGGCCTTTCTGAACCCCCAGCCCAGATCTGCTTCTGACCCCCAGGGTGAGGGGAAAAGGAAAACCCATCCTGGTTTTGGGGGGATATGGGGGAATTGGGAATGATTCTGGGAGGCCACAGCTCAGCTGTGCCACCCCCAGAGGTGACAGCAGTGACAGCCCAGCAAGGCCTCCACGTGTGTGGCCCCCAGTTGGGCTCAGCTGCTGCTCCAGCCTTGCCAGAGCTGGGATTTGAGGGCAGGGATCCCAAATTTCGTGCTGAGGCCCCACGTGGGGCTCTCCTTGTGTTCACCTTGGCACCTCCTGAGCCCGGGACCTGCTGGGGGGTGGCTGTGCCAAGGGTTGTCCCTGTCCCTGGCAGAGCCAGGAGGGGCTCAGGAGCTCCAGCTGGAGCTCAGGGGGCTCCCAGCCTTGCACCATCTGCTCCCAGCCTGGCTGGCTCCTGGAGATCCCCAAAATCCCTGCTGGCTTTTTGGAGGGAGCAGCCCAGAGGCTGCTCAGTGCTGGGGGTGCTCTGAGCACGCCTGGAGGCTTTCTTGGTGGAGAAAAGGGAATTTTCTGCCAAAAAGAAAAAATGCAAACCCCTGCCCTGGGGTCTGTGGGGCAGTCACAGCCCCCACAGGCAATTCTGTCACCTGAGCTGGATTGTCATGGGAGCCTGGACATCAGCCTGTCCCTTGGGAGCAGGGAAGGGATTGGGAATGGTGTCCCTGCTGTGGATTTGCCCCTGTCCCTGCTGTTCCCCGCTCTCCTGTCCCCTCTGTCCCCGCTCTCCTGTCCCCTCTGTCCCCGCTCTCCTGTCCCCTCTGTCCCCGCTCTCCTGTCCCCTCTGTCCCCGCTCTCCTGTCCCCTCTGTCCCCGCTCTCCTGTCCCCTCTGTCCCCGCTCTCCTTTTCCCCCACCCCGGGCTCTCCCAGCACTTTGCAAAGTGAGGAGTGCCCAGGGCAAATCCCTGGAAAGAAGAATCCACATTTTTTTGCTTCCTCCTCCAAACTCTGCTCCCGGCTCTGAGCAGCCCAGGGCTGGAATTGTGCCACGGCCACAGAGTGGGGACAACCCCTCTGTGCCCTTCCCCCGTCCTGCGCTGGCCCTGGAGCCTCCTGAGCCATCCCGTAACGTCCTGTCCTGGCTCACCCCACAGCACTGGGAGCTGCTGGTCCTGGAGAAGCTCAAGTGGGACCTGGTGTCGGTGATTGCCAACGATTTCCTGCCCCACATCCTGCACCGCCTGCCGCTGCCCGTGGACAAGGTGGAGCTGGTAAAGAAACACGCCCAGACCTTCATCGCCCTCTGTGCCACAGGTGGGTGCGGGGCCACCTGGGGGGTGCCCAGGGCTGCTGGGACACCTGGGGTGGGCCCAGGGCTGCTGGGACACCTGAGGTGGACCCAGGGCTGCTGGGACACCTGAGGTGGGCCCAGGGCTGCTGGGACACCTGAGGTGGACCCAGGGCTGCTGGGACACCTGAGGTTGGGCCCAAGGCTGCTGGGACACTTGGGGTGGACCCAAGGCTGCTGGGACACCTGGGGTGGGCCCAGGGCTGCTGGGACACCTGAGGTTGGGCCCAAGGCTGCTGGGCCACCCGGGGTGGGCCCAGGGCTGCTGGGACACCCAGGGTGGGTCCAGGGCTGCTGGGACACCCAGGGTGGGCCCAGGGCTGCTGGGACACCTGGGGTGGGCTCCCCACCTCTTTGGGGAGCTGGGTGCTATTGCTGTCATCTGTGCATTGACACAATTATCTTAACAATAATATCAGAAGGGCTAAATAGAATTTATTGAAATAGCTCTGTAGTTTAGAAAAACTGAGAACATTTTTCTTTTTTAAAAATTTAGAAAAATTTAGGAAAAAAACCTCTATATATAGTTTAGAAAAAATTTAGTGTAGAAAAATTTGAGCTATAATGTGCCCAGCACAGAGCATCTGAAGCTCTTGCTTCAAACTTTGTCTAAAAAATGCTAAAGTAGAATATACAATCAAAAATAACAACTTTTTACCTCATAAGTTGAAAAGAAAAAAACTTCTATCTCTCACTATTAAGAAACAAGCAGAGAAACCTAAATATCCCTAAAACACAAACCAAAACNTTTCTTTTTTAAAAATTTAGAAAAATTTAGGAAAAAAACCTCTATATATAGTTTAGAAAAAATTTAGTGTAGAAAAATTTGAGCTATAATGTGCCCAGCACAGAGCATCTGAAGCTCTTGCTTCAAACTTTGTCTAAAAAATGCTAAAGTAGAATATACAATCAAAAATAACAACTTTTTACCTCATAAGTTGAAAAGAAAAAAACTTCTATCTCTCACTATTAAGAAACAAGCAGAGAAACCTAAATATCCCTAAAACACAAACCAAAACTTTTGTTTACAAAAACTTACACAGAGTAAAAGACAGTAAAAAAAAATCCTTTCTCATGAAAAAATTTTTCTACAAACTTACATACAGAAAAACTTATAACATGTTCTTACAACAGGGTGCCTGCCTTCATTGCAGTCAGGGCCACTCCAGCTGGGATGAAGCTCCTGGGGGCTCTTAGATGCCAGGAAAGCACCTAAGGGCAGGGTGGGACCTCCCTAAACCTCTTGGGGAGGGTGTCCAGGGCTGAATCCCGAGTGTCTCTGGAGCCACCTCATCCCAGGACATCTCCTGAAGTGGCGCTCAGGCTGTGCCATGCTCCTCCATCCCAGCTGTGAGCCCTCTGTGACCCCTCCCGAGCTCCCCGGGGCAAACCCCAAACTCCAGCTGCAGCCCCACTAACAGCTCCTCCTCCTCCTCGTGTCCCCTGCTGGCTGCAGACTACACCTTTGTGATGTACCCCCCGTCCATGGTGGCCACGGGCAGCATTGGAGCTGCCATCCACGGCCTGGGCCTCCCCGTGGGCGGGCTGAGCGGCGAGGCTGTCACCGAGCTGCTGGCCGGGATCACCGGCACCGAGGTGGTGAGTGGCACTGCGCTGGCACCGGGGTGGCACGGCTGCTGGGAGCCGTCCTGCTCCTCAGAGGAATTTCCGTGGAGGGTGGGACAGCTGCCTGGGCACGGGGTGGAGGCCTCTGGAGATGGTCCAGACACAGCTGGAGGTGTGCCTGTGTCACCTGCTCCAGGTGACACTGCCTGCAGGTGGCTGTGGTGAGGGAGAGCATGGCATGGACTGGGCATGGGGATGGACAGCCTGGGATGGACTGGGCATGGGGATGGACAGCCTGGGATGGTCTGGCCATGGGGATGGAGAGCCTGGGATGGACTGGGCATGGGGATGGACAGCCTGGGGATGGTCTGGCCATGGGGATGGAGAGCCTGGGATGGTCTGGCCATGGGGATGGAGAGCCTGGGATGGTCTGGCCGTGGGGATGGAGAGCCTGGGATGGTCTGGCCATGGGGATGGAGAGCCTGGGATGGTCTGGCCGTGGGGATGGACAGCCCAGGGATGGTCTGGCCACAGGGATGGAGAGCCTGGGATGGTCTGGCCGTGGGGATGGACAGCCCAGGGATGGACTGGCCACAGGGATGGAGAGCCTGGGATGGTCTGGCCGTGGGGATGGACAGCCCAGGGATGGACTGGCCACAGGGATGGAGAGCCTGGGATGGTCTGGCCGTGGGGATGGACAGCCCAGGGATGCAGGGATGGACTCCAGAGGGCCCCTCCAGCCCCAGCTCCTCTGGGGTTCTGTGGGATTGTGCTGTTCAAACGGTGCTGCCCTGGTTTGAGGAGAGCCAAGGGCTGTGGGATGATCCCAAAGGCAGCCCTGGGCAGGGTGGGGCGGGCACAGAGCCTTTGAAATGGCACACAAAGGGCAGGATCTGTTCCCTGCCCGGGCAGGTGCTGGCAGGATCGGGTTCTCGGGCTGGGATGGGGACAGGGACACGCCAGGCTCGGCATCTGCTCCCCTCAGTGTCCGGTTGCAGGTGCCCTGGCTGAGGGGGGGGAAGAGGGGGCTGGGACATGAAACCTCCCAGGTTTGGGGACATCAGGATGGGGGCGTTCTCCAGCCCCTCCACTGCCCTTGGAGCGGGGACAGGGATCCTGTGGGGCGCTCCAGGTTGCTCCAGTCGGGAGCTTTTCCTCTCCCCTTTGATCTCCTCCCTGCCAGGTCAGTTACAGTCCCCTGCCAGGACCTGGAGCAGGGCTGGGGGTGGCTGCCAGCAGGCTTTGTCCGGGCAGGAGGCTCCCGAGCCCTTTGTGCAGATGGAATTTTTTTGTTCTCCGGAGCCTTTTTAAAGAGAGAATCAGTGCAGCCACCTGCTCCCAACCTGCTCCAGGAGGTCAGGGCTGTGCAGGGAACAGCTGGGAAGCAGGGAGGGTTCTGTGGAGGGAGAGGAGCTGAAATGGAGCCCAGCACCCTCCTGTCCCTCCTGTCCCTCCCCAGCATCTGCTGTGCCCCTACCCAGGTGTGGGGTGCCTCACAAACAGCTCCAGCCCAGGCAGGACCGTGGCAGCTCCTCCTGGGATGTGTCCACAGAATTCTGGGAGAGCACCTGGGCTCAGCTCCCCTCACCTGTGCTGCTGCTGCTTCTCCCTGAGCGTGGCCCTGCGGTGTCCCCAGGCTGTGACTCAGTTTCCCCTCTGGAGGAGCTCCCAGGCCCAGCTGGGCAGTGCTGGGAATGCAGGGATGCTGCTGCAGGGCTGGGCCAGCTTGGTGGCCAGCGGGAGCCTGGCTGGGTGTGGCCAGGGTGGCTTTGGCATCTTGGCCAGAATTGCCAGTGGAGAGCTGGGAGGGCCACGGGGATGGAGAGCCTGGGATGGACTGGCTGTGGAGATGGTCAGCCCAGGGATGGTGCTGGACAGCTAGGGAATGGTGATGGAGAGCCCAGGGATGGACTGGCCATGGTGACATGGACAGCAGGGGGATAATGATAGCCCATGGCTGGGTGTCCGAGGTGCCCCCATGGCCAAACGTCTGTGGTGATCCCATGGCTGGGTGTCTGTGGTGATGGACAGCCCCTGGCCAGGTGTCCATGGTGAGGGACAGCCCCTGGCCAGGTGTCCATGGTGTCCCTGGTGAAGGACAGCTCCATGCCAGGTGTCCATGGTGAGGGACAGCTCCATGCCAGGTGTCCATAGAGGTGGACAGCCCCATGCCAGGTGTCCATAGGGATGGACAGCTCCATGTCAGGTGTCCATAGAGGTGGACAGCCCCATGCCAGGTGTCCCTGGTGGCCCTGGTGAAGGACAGCTCCATGCCAGGTGTCCATAGAGGTGGACAGCCCCATGCCAGGTGTCCATAGGGATGGACAGCTCCATGTCAGGTGTCCATAGAGGTGGACAGCCCCATGCCAGGTGTCCCTGGTGGCCCTGGTGAAGGACAGCTCCATGCCAGGTGTCCATAGAGGTGGACAGCCCCATGCCAGGTGTCCATAGGGATGGACAGCTCCATGTCAGGTGTCCATAGAGGTGGACAGCCCCATGCCAGGTGTCCCTGGTGGCCCTGGGTGCCGGGGCAGGAGGAGGCTGTGCTGACGGGAAGCCGGGCAAGGAGAGCTGGGCCAGGGGGAGCCGGGCGTTGCTATTTTCGCTCGCCACATCCTCTGTCAGTTTCTAAGAACCGCTGGCGGATTCCTGGTAAGAGATTTCGGGGTGTGACAATGTCCCGTGAGGTGCAAACTGTCACCAGGCTGGGCTGGGCTGGGCTGTGCCCGCGGGGTGGCCGAGTGGGAGTTTCCTCCTCTGCTTACAGCTCGTGGGGGAAAAACCAGAGCAGGGTTTGCATTTAGGGCGAGTGCTGCTGCTGTTGGCAGCCCCCTGCGCCTTCCTGTGTGTGTCCCCCAGCTCTGGGTCCCCTGGGGGGTGTCACAGACGGGACAGGAGGGTGAAAACCGTGTCAGGAGCTCGGTAGCGACAGCATCGTTCTCCCAGCGTGGACGGGAGGTGGCGTTGGGTGGATTTTGGGTCAGGAAGGGTCCTGCTGCCTCAGGGGCACCCAGCAGAATTCCTGTGCCCAGCTCTGCTGCAGGACCACCCCAGGCTCTGGGAGAGCTGGGCTGGAGGGCCTGGGGAGCTGGAGGGGGATCCATGTTCCAAGGACAGCCGTGGTTTTGGGATCTGGGAAGCGTGGCCTGTGCGGAGCTGCCCTGCCCTTGCCACGCTGCTGCAGCCACACCCTGGCTCCAGGACTTTGGGAAGCTCTGCTGGACACAGCATTCCTGCAGAGTGGGGTGGGACGAGGACAGCCAGTGTGCCTGGGGAGGGACAAGCTGATGGAGAAAATCTCCTTTTCCCTGCGTGTTCAGGTGCTCTGGGAGGGTCAGAGGTGCAGCCCAGCAACTGCTCTGAGCTTTTCCCAAAGCTCCCAGCCCTGAGGAGCAGGGATGTGATGCCTGCTGTGTGTTTCCCTGTTCCAGGACTGCCTGAAGGCCTGCCAGGAGCAGATCGAGGCGGCCTTAGCCGAGAGCCTGAAGCAGGCATCCCAATCCCAGCAGGAATTCAGCGCCAAGACGGCGGCGTACGGGGGCAGCCAACCCACCAGCACCCCCACGGACGTCACCGACGTCAACCTGTGACCAACTGCCCTTGCCCAGAGCTCCTGCCCCTCCCTGGACACCCCCAGCTCGCTGCATCCCCCCACCCACCCAGCACCTCCCAGGGGCCCTTCCCAGGCTGGGAATGTGGAGCGGGATCCGGAGCTGCTGCAGGTGGCCAGGGAGTGACCCAGGCGGGGCATGGGGAGCAGGAGCCTGGATGAAGTTGGAATTGTTTCTGTGTTGGTGTTCCCCGGCTCTCCGGGGTGTTCACGGTGACTTGCAGCCCCGCAAGGGACAACAATCATGGAGAGCCAGCCCTGCAGGACCCGAGTCCTTGTCACCCCTGCGGGGCCACGGGGGCTCGTGGAGCAGCTGCTTGGTGGCCCCTCAGTCCCGATCGCTTCGTGCCACGTTCCCACAGCTCTGGGGAAGTCGTGCAGCTGCTTCTGCTTGGAGAGGAGCCCTGGGGCTTGTTTGGTTTTGCTGTTGGGGTTTTGGGGACGCGCTTCCCCAGCCGTGCCTTGGAGGAGTTCAGGGTCCCCTCGGCTTTTCTGCTGGCCCACGGAGGCTGCTTAATTTATTGTTCACTGCTGGGAAACGGGGAGGGAGGGGAGCTGGCATTCCTGGATGCTGCTCTCCTCTCCTTCCCAAAAAAAAGTGCCTTCCCCCTTTGCCCCTTCCCTGGCTCCCTGGGCAGTGGGATACTCTCCTGGGAGGCTGGTTGGTCCTTTGGTAGCTTAGGCATCAGACTAGGGTTTAAGGAAAACCTTTGAATGTGCTGCTATAGTCTGGGATGCATCTCCACTCTTCCAAGGCAGGGATTTCAGATCAGCTCAGGAGGGGGCTGTGTTCATCCATGTGGATCCGAGCTGCCCCCTGAGAGGGTGGAAAACTTTGCTGCGCACTTGAGTTGGAAAAGCAATTACTGCATTTTTGTATTGTTGTTGTTGATCCTGTTAGGTTTTTTATAAAAATTGTTGTAAAACAGAAAAAAAAAAATAATGCTGCTTTTCTGTGAGAAAACCAGAGTGGAATTAACCAGGAGAAGCTCCACAGGGATGGGAGGCAGATTCTGCTGCTGCTGCCTGGGGAACCTCTGGACACGTGGCTGTTGTCCTCTCGTGGGGGATGTGGTAAAGGAGATAGAAAT
Source organism: Leptocoma aspasia (assembly GCA_013399835.1). NCBI lineage: Eukaryota > Metazoa > Chordata > Aves > Passeriformes > Nectariniidae > Leptocoma > Leptocoma aspasia. Next base: position 28,795 of record VXAX01001063.1, on the reverse strand, counting down.
CTTCCTTTTTGGATGCCACCAGCCCGACATAAATCTGGTGGAAAAAGGTGGGGCTGCTTCTCCTCCCTGAGCCTGCCTGGTCCGGAAACCCTGCGAGCAGGAGGGCTGGGACAGAGCCTGGCTGTGCAAAAGGNTATATATAAGTGAATTTTTAATTTAAGAGTAAACTGGTTTGGTGTTCACTCGCACGAGTCCCGCTGCTGGGAGAGCCAGAGAATCCCGTGATGTTGCAATAAAATATTTTAAACAAAAAAAACAAAACAAAACAAAAAAACCCGAGGCTTGAGGGTTTCCCTGCGCCGTTCCCAGGGCGGGGCTCAGATCTTTCCCTGGTGCTGGGGATCCCTTGGGAGCTCCAGCCCTGCTTTTGCCAGGATGGAATGGGGAGAGGGCAGGGAGGACCCTGAGGGACACCTGGGGCAGCTCAGGGGTGGTGATGGAGCCAAAGACCTTCCTGGAGGTGAGGTGCCCCTGGAGCAGAGGCAGAACCTTCTTCCCAGCAGGGTGGAGGGTGGTGGCAGGAGAGTGCCAGGTGCTCTGTGCCAGCCCAGGCTCCCTCTTGTGCTCATCAGCCTCTGGCTTCTTTAAAAGAAGGTAAAATCAGGAAAAGGCTGAGCTGTGTGGGGACCCAGCTGACAACAGGAGGCAGCTGCCCTTGGCACAGCTCCGGGTGCAGCAGGGGCTCCTCTCCGTGGCCCAAAGCTGCAAGGCACAGACCCGGCAGTGACAGTGGCAGCAGGTCCCAGGGAAGTGCAGCCACGTGCAAAAGTCTCCCCTGGGTTTTGCAGCACTCGGGCAGTGCCAGGAGCAGGCCAGGCAGGTGGCCTCATGGCCAGGTGAGGACAGTGGCCCTGTGGCTTCAGGAAGTAATCCCTGGGTGTTCTGGAGTTCCAGAAGCTGGTGGGGAGAGGGACAGGCTGGGACCACGCTGGGCAGACCCAGCCCTGACTGACCGACAGGGCTCTGGTTTTATTTCCAGTGGGAAATGGATTCGTAGAGAATTCTCAAAGCTTGACAGGGGCTTAACCCGATAATTTCCGAGTACAGCAACAAGGCAAAGTGTCCCAGCTCTGGTGGCTCCTGGGTGGGACAGGGGCTGCCCTGCCCCGTGACAGCAGCGCAGGGCGCTCAGCCCAGCTCTGGGGGCACAGTCTGTTCCCAGTGACCGCAGCAGGATCCAGGAGGGATGCTCCTGCTCCAGCCTCCCAGGGGCAGGCCAGGCTCAGCCTTTCCCTCCTCATTCCATGGCCAGCGGCTGCTCCCCTTCCACGTCCCTCGTCTTGGAGTTCATCAGCTCCCGGCGGATCTCGGGCGAGATCTGCGGGTGGCTGTGGAACTTGAGCAGCTCCAGCAGGGCCTCCTTCTGCTCCGAGGACAGGTCCTCCTTGTAGCGCTGGGCCAGGGCCAGCAGGCTCTGGTGCCACAGCACGGGCAGGAGCCGCTGCTCCGTGCGGAAGGCCAGGAAGTGGAAGACCAGGGCGTCGAGCACGCGGAAGGGCAGCGCGTACTTCTTGTCGATGAGCAGGCGCAGGAAGATGCTGTTGGCACCGCTGTACTGCATCTCAGCCAGCNGGATGGAGCCACAGGGACACAGGAGAGGTGAAGGGTCAGGGGACAGGGACACAGGAGGGGTGAGGCGCCAGGGGACAGAGCCACAGGGACACAGGAAGGGGTGAGGGTCAGAGCATGGAGCCATGGGGACCGAGGAACAGGCATGGGGGGCTCAGGGTGAGGGGACACAGCCATGGGGACAGAAGAACAGGCACAGGGTCAGGGGGTGCTGGGTTGAAATCATGGAAAGGAATGGGCATGAGAGGGGCCAGGCTGGAGCCACAGTGACCAAGGATGGAGCACAGAGTCACAGGGGCTGGAGCCATGGGGACAGAGGAGGGACCACAGGGGTCAGGGAGAAGCCACGGGGACCAAGGAACAGGCAGGGCCAAAGCCATGGGGATGGAGGATGGAGCCTGAGGGCCAAAGAGGGACCACAAGGGCCAGGGGGACAGAAGAATGGCCATGGGGGGGGGCAGGGTGGAACCACAAGGACCAGGGAGACCACAGGGACTGGACTGGAGCCATGGAGCACCAGGCACTCAGGCACAAAGCTGAGCCTTGCATCTCAACCCCAGAGGAAGCCGAGTGACCCCTCACCACCTCCGAAGGGCTGGAGAGCCCCAGGGATGGATCCAAGGCTCCTCCCAGGGTTCCTGAAGGAGAAGCTCTTCCCCCCCAGCCCCTCAGGGCCTCACCTGGAGTGCAGCACGGGGATGGAGCACTTGGTGAGGATGCTGCCGATGATGATGGCCTCCCTGAGCGTGCAGGTGCCAGACTCACACAGCGGGATGAGGATCCCTGGGAATGGGGACAGCGAGGCACTGACCCCCCTCATCTACAGGCACAACCCTGGGGCTCAGCCCCTTCTCCCTGAGCCCGGGCAATCACCACTCTTGCAGCAGCAGCTGCAGGGTCCCTGCCATGCAACAGCCCCTCAGGTAGCCAGCCGAGCCCCAGAGGAGACCCTGCAGGACTCCTACCCTTGAACCAAGCTGCTGGCTTGAACAGAGCCTTCTTCAGAGCCATGTACAGGTGGAAGTTGAGTCGCTTGTACTCGGCGATGTCGTCCCGGATCCGCGGCAGCAGCACCAGGTTGTAGAACCTCTGGGCCATCCTCTCCTTCAGGTTGGAGGAAAATATCCTGGGAACAGCAAAGCATGAACGGATGGATGAGGAAAGGAGGCCAAACGGGGGCAGGTTGGTGTTTTGTAAGTCTGGTTGCGGTCATGAGAAAAAAAAGCCAAAAATCTCATGCCAAAGGTGACCTTACCTGGTGGCCTGGTACATGGCAGCAGCTGTCCACGTCTCTGGCTCAGTGATGTAGAGGATCTGCTCCCAGTTGGACAAGGCAGGAATGATTTTAAACGCCTTGGGGAGCTTCCCGCTCCTGTACTTGGACAGCACCTTCAGAGACAGGGACACAGGCCAGGCCGTCACAGGGGGAAGTGACAGCAGGGACACGAGCGTGTTGTCCCCTCCCTCAGCACCTCAGGGTGGTGGCTGTGGGTTCAGCTGCTCCGGTCTCACCTCCCTGACACCCCTGTAGACCTCCAGGACACGGGGGTCGAGCTGGGGCATGGGGCAGCCCGAGAGCTCCGACAGTGCCGTCTCCACCTCCGTCTGCTTCTCCGTGATCTTCTCCATAATGATATCGGCCAGGGTGCGCCTGGGGCACGGGACNTTCATGAACATCTCGATGGCTTTCTCGTCCTCGGGGTCCACCTCCACCTCCCCGCCGTAGTCCCCGCTCCGTCCCGCGGCCGCCGCCGCCTTCTCCAGCGAGGGCCACTCCTCATCATCCTCCGAGTCCGAGCCGGGACCTGCGGGGAGCGGCTCTGGCTCAGCCCCGGTGTCGCACACNAGTGAGGGCTGAGACAGGACGAGGGGTGAACCGGGGGTGAGCAGGGCTGACAGCGGACAGGACAGAGCCGGGCTCGGTGCAGGGAGGCGGCCCNGCGCTGCAGAGGGGCTGCGGGCGCTCCGGGGCCGTGCTCGGCCTCCAGCTCCTCCTGCTGCCGCCGAGCCTGCTCCAGGATGCGCCGGGACAGCCGCGCGTCCACGAAGCCATCCCCGCCGCCATCCCCGCCCGGCTCCTCCGCTCCGCTTCCCCCGCGCTTCACCCGCGCCCGGGCCCGCGGGGCCGCGTCCTGCAGGATCTGCTCGGCCAAGGGCAGCGCCGGGGCCGGGCCGGAGCCCCGCGCCCGCCGGGCCTTGGGCATCGCGGCGGAACCCCGGAGCCACCGGGTCC
>VXAX01001063.1:0-11564 GCA_013399835.1 Leptocoma aspasia | reverse complement strand
CATCACCCTTCCCCAAACCCCATCACCCTTCCCCAATCCCTTTCACCCTTTCCCAAACCCCTTTCACCCTTCCCCAATCCCTTTCACCCTTTCCCAAACCCCCTCACCCTTCCCAAACCCCATCACCCTTCCCCAAACCCTTGCAGTGGGCAGCTCTAGATCTGATGAAGAAACACTGTCCTCTAATTGCATTCTGCCCCTCTCTCCCAGGCTTTGAAAAGCCTCTGGAGTCAATTGGAGGGTTTGGAGTTGAAATAAAAGTGGTGTGGAAGGAGCTGGCCAGGGTGGGGTGAGGGAGTGATGAGTGGCTTTTAGCTGGAAATCCTAAAAGTGTCCTGAGGGGAGCACTGGGCGCTGCCTTGGGGGCTTTGTTCCCTTTTTTTTTTTCCTGACAGGGATCTGTGTCTGTGAGCCTGACTCCATTCCAGTAATTCCTGACAAAACTGGGAACCTTTTTTTTTTGTATTTTGTGATTTTTTTTGGTATTAAATCACAGAATCCCAGAATGGTTTGGGTTGGGAGGGACCTTAAAGCTCATCCAGGGCCACCTTCCACCATCCCAGATTGCTCCAAACTCTATCCAAGCTGCCCTTGGACACTTCCAGGGATGGGGCAGCCACAACTCCCTGTGCCAAGGTTTTCCCACCTTCACAGGGAAGATTTTTCCCCTAATATCCACTCTAAACCTGTTCCCTGAGAGTTTAAATCCATCCCCCCTCATCCTGTCACTCCATGCTCCTATAAATCCTTTCTTTGGATGTGCTGGAACCATTCCAGCTCTTGCCTGGTGCTGGAATTGACTTTATCCAGGAATTTCAGCTGGTTTAGAACTGCACCTTGTGCTGCAGGTTAAATAACAAGTGCTGTGTGTATGAAGAAAATGTTGTTTTGGCTGGCTCCTACCTGGAGCTTTATCTTACTGTTATATTTTTATTGATAAATTCTGTATTGGGGTCCCTCAGAACCAAATCATTCCTCCATGCACTGAACTTCAGCAAATCAAATTGGGCATGGAAACCTGCCCCACCCCTCAGATGTAACTCATGGAATGAGGAGTTCATGGGTTTTATTGAATAATTCTGTTTGCATTTGTAGTCACTGTGGGGATTTATCAGGGTTCTGGTGGAGGGAGGGTGTAAGGATTGAGTTACACAAATCCAGGGATGTATTTTAATATATGTGGATATACATTTGTGGGTGTTGGTAGAACTGAAGAGCACAGTCTGATTTTGGATGTTTAAGGGATTTTCAAGTGAGAAATTAAATAATTCAGATTTGTGGCTGGCTCAAAGGGCTGCTTTACAATGAGTTCACTGAAGTTTGGGCTGTGTTATTTAAAAACCCCTTGATTTGGGCTGAGGGGGGTTCAATCCTGGATTTCAGCACCAGTGACCTCCCATGGCACTTCCAGCTGGAGTTATTTTTGTTCTGGAGATTCCAACCAGTGGCTGCTTCTTCTGGTGCCAGGGACATCTCTGGTGTCATATTTGGAATATTTCATGTTTCATTGAAGAGCAAACCCTGTTTAAATGTCTCCTGGTTGCTGTATAGAAGTCAGGATTTGGATTTCCATGATTTTTCTGGGTCTTTTCCAGCTCAGGATATTCCGTGATTCTGTGAATTTTTTGTGTCTTCTGCAGCTGGAGAAAAATAATGGCAATATCATGTGGGAAGAGGAGGTTGATCTGTGAGGAGAACAAAGTAGGGGTTATGTCCTTTAAAACCACACAAGCACAAAAAACGTGTTTTAATTTTAAGGACAAACATTCTAGATTTAGAATAGCATTAATTATGCTGAAAAAAATCCATGTAAAAATCTGTTATTCTTTTAAAAAACCCTGAAATCAGCCGTTTGTTCCCTGGAGTTGTGAGAAAGAGCCCTGAGCTTGGATTTAATGATGTTTAATCATTCTTTCAAAAACACAAAGGAAGCACTAAAAGCTGTTCAGCTGAGCTAGAAAGAACTAATAGCTATAACTCAGATTCAAAAGTGATTTAGTTCCAGAGGTAAATCCATAATCCGACCAGTCAGGAGTTAATCTGTCATCAGACTAAGACTAGAAGCAAATCTATTTAACTAAGAATAGTTAATTCACCTGAATCAGAGCAGGGATGAAGATCCTGCTCACCAGAGTTTATCTGGAGGAAATAAAATATTCATGATGGAGAGTGGAAACAGCAAGTGGCTTTCAAAGGAGGGGAAAAAAAATCTCCTTTGGAATTTGTTCTGCTCTTTTCCTGCACTTCCCAGGATGGCTGGACCTGCTGGTTTGGGGAATGTGGAAATGAGTCAGAATAAGGAAGGAAATATTCTGTTTATCCTAAAATTGGAAGGGTTTAGGAGAAGCTTTTTGTGGCATCAAACCCAAATTCATCTCTCCCTCTTTAGTCTCCTTGTCTTGTTGTTGTTTCATCTCAGGACAAATTGAAGGGATGAACTTTGGCCTCTTAGGAGGATAATTTATTAAAATAACAGATGCTGCAGCTCTAAAGAAGATTAACAACCTGAGAGTTCACAAATCAGAGTCCTGCTTCCCACCTCAGCTTGTGGGCAGGACAAAGGCACCACTCACATCCTGTAGGTCAGAAAAAACCAGGATTTCAGCCAGAGCAGGATTCCTAATATGCAAATCAGGAATAATTCCATCAGGAATTGGCAGGGAAAGGTAGAATTGAACATTGAAATTCTTCCTTTCCTACTGAAAAACCTTGGGAGAGGCACAAACCTTGGGCGAGGCTGGGGCTGAAAAGACAAATTTTAATTTTATTTCTGGCAGTTCAGCTGCTGTTTGGATGCTGAGGAAGAGCAGGGATTGCTGGATGGATTGGCTTTTCCCAGCAGCTGAGCAGGGGAAGAGGATGTGCAAATCCCTTAATTCTTTGTTGGCAAGAAAACACAGAAGCCCTTGGAGGAACCCCAGCCCGAGTGGAGGGCTCAGAGCTTTTCTATTTCCAGAGCTGGGCACACATGGAGCAGCACTCTCCATGTGGGAATGGGGGAATTCTTCTGGATTCATCCCTGTTATTTTATTTGTTTTACTCATCTTTAATGGATTGCAGTGCTCCAAGTGATTCCTTCTCCCTCTTTTTCCCTTCTCCCTCTTTTTCCCTTCTCCCTCTTTTTCCCTTCTCCCTCTTTTTCCCTTCTCCCTCTTTTTCCCTTCTCCCTCTTTTTCCCTTCTCCCTCTTTTTCCCTTCTCCCTCTTTTTCCCTTCTCCCTCTTTTTCCCTTCTCCCTCTTTTCCTTCCCCAGCCCTTCTGTGAAAAAGATCTAACCAGGCGAAAAAAGGAAGATTTTATAGAGATTCCTTAAAATCACCTTTTATGGAAAAAAAAAATAAAGGCAAACCCAGATAATTACAAAACCCAAGATAATTACTCAAAGAGCTCTGAGTGTTTCTGTGCAGAGCTGTTCAGATCCAAGGTGTTCATTCCCCATCCTTAAACCCTGGAGTTCCTCATGGCTTGTCCCATCCACTTTGGGATCTCTGCCAGGTTTGGTTTTCCCTCCCCTCGTGCCTGTGTTTACAGCTCCTGCCTCACAAATCCTCTTCTCCTTTAATCCCAGTTTTGGAATTCCCACTGGGAGCTGCAGCTCTCTGTTCCTGGGAGGAGATTGTGGCAAAATGTTTTGTGGAAAAAGAGAGGAAAACTTCTCTCCTTAGTCCTGTGCCAGCTTTTCCAGGGGTTTATTTCACTCTGTGCTGCGTGGGGGGTGCAGGGCTGGACCTGCAGCTGCTCCAGCTGCCTCTGCAACATGTGAGAGTTTATTCAAATCCTTTTTTTTTTTTTCATTGAAAGAGTCAAAAATATGAGTCAGCAAGAGAAATCTTGAATGTGAGGGAGAGTTCTGAAGCGTGGTGGGTGGAGAAGCTTCACTTTCGAGGAAAAACCTCTCATTCAAGTGGTTTGGGGTTAAATAAACACAATTTCTTCCTGACTTTCAGATGCACATGGAATTCTGGCTTGGATTTGTAAGGGAATTATCTGTGGATGCCTAAAGAAAAGAGGGGGATATCAAATGCAGCATCAAAGGTGCTTTTGTGCAGAAAATTCCTGAATTGAGACATAAAAAAAGCTGCTATGTCAGCTGACTGAGGTGTTTGGAATCTCTTCCCTTTTCCAAGCAGGAAATCTCCTGGCCCAGCACAGGAAGAGCCAGAGCAGTTGACAAAAGGCTGCTGATTTATCTCCTGCATTGTTAAATTCCTTAATCTGTTGGGTTTTTTTTGTTTTTTGTTTGTTTGTTTGTTTGTTTTGGTTTTTTTTTTTTGTTTTTTTTTTTTGTAATTCCGTGGATCTGCTGTGGGAGCCTGGTACCCTGCTGAACCCAGCAGCTCTTCCTCCTTGGGAACTGAGGAAAAATTCAGTGTTTTTTGAAAATTTCACCTGCTGACACTTCACAGAGCTTGTGAGCAAGCAGCTGTTTGCTGAATCCCTAAAAAATGGTGTTTTCTCAGGTTTATTTTTTGTTCCAAAGTACAAATCTGGTGTGCTGGGGAGGCTGAAGGGTTAAATTCCCCACGCTGTCGCATATGGCAGTGAGCAGAATCACAGATGTTGATGATACAACATAATTAGTATTCTTTTATGTAAATGAAGGCTGTCAATGTTACCACAGTGTCTGCACTCCTGCAAGCTGGAATTTCTGCCACTTGCTAAAGAAAATTCCGTGGTTTTTATAGCCACACCTGAGGAGGAAAATTAAGAGGAAAAAGAAGAAAAAAAAAGCTCAGGGAGGGAAAAAGTGGGGAAGGGATTTTTCCAACTTGGAGAAAAGAGACCGAATCAATCCTTTGTTTAGGTGAGGATTTCCAAAATCCTTTCCACAAATTTTCCCAAATTACTGGGATTCCTGGGAAAAAGAGGGAGAAGGAATTACTTGGAGCACTGCAATCCATTAAAGATGAATAAAACTGAAATAAAACAACAGGGAATAAAAGCAAAATAGGGGTATTAGTTCAGCTAATAACGTTTTAGAATTTAGAATTTCCCACATTCCTGGGATTTGGGAGAGAATGAGCCCAGCCCAAGGGAAATATGGGAATTTCTGAGCTGGTTTAAATAAAAACCTCCAAGGTTTTTTGGGTGCTGAAGTGGCCACTTGAGCTTTCAGTGGAGTCCAGGAGAAAGAACTGAAGAGCTTTGATTTTTCCCTAAGAGATTCCATCCTCAACAGCAATGGCACTGATAAAGGTGGCAATTAAAGCAAATTTGTGTCATTTGGGACCACTAAAAATGCATTTCCTTCACCTGGCCAGGTCCCTGCCTCAAAGCTTTGGCAAATGTTAAACTTTGCACCTCAGAAAATGTGGTTTTAACCACATATTCTATGTGCCAGATCCCTTGTAACAAACTTAGTTCAGCTCAGTTTTTTCAGTCTCCTCTACCTCTGGTTTTTTCCCATTTTCCCCATTTTTCTCTCCTGTGTGGTTCTTATTTTGTTGCACTTCTCACCTGCCAGCTCCTCATTGCTTCCTTTTTATTGTTCGAAAAACCACCTAGAAATGAAATTTAACTGAGCACAGCTTTTCTTTTTTTAATCTTTCCCCCTTCTCCTCCCCCTGTCTCTCACCAAGTGATGGAAGCAGCCAAAAATCCAAGTGATCACAGGAGGGGCACGTTTTTCCTCCTGGTTTTTTTCTTTTTTTTGATTCCCATATTTTTTCCCTCTGCCATATGTTGGGTCATCCACTACAAAAGCCTCACCATGAAGAGGCTCCATGTGATCAGCAGATTTTTACAGCCTGCCCAGAAAAAAAAAGAAAAATAAAAGCACAGAATGAAATGGAATGGAATTTTGTGTGTGACGTGTCTCAGCATCTGAGCATTGGGGATCCTGGGGGTAATTCCAGAGAATTATTTCTGGGAATAAATGAGTTCTGCACTGAGGGGTTAATGATGCTCCTGCCAGTGTTCCAGGGTTGCTTTTGAGAGGAAAATGAATCCACAAACACCAGAGTTTATATCCAAAAAGGAGACAGAGGAGTCCTTTTACTTTATTCCAGTAAAGGGAGAGGCCATGGGGCATTGCCCTGGGGTCTCTACAATTTTTGGAGGATGCAGCTTCCTTTTAATCCCAATTTCCCCCTTTTAATCCCAATTTCCTCATTTTTATCCCAATTTCCCAGCCCCATTTCCCTTCTCTCTTTCCCCATGGGCTGAGGTGCGTGAGAGGCACAGACTGATACCTGAGATTCTCCTCTGATGTATAACCCTCCCTTTTAATTTTTAATTCTTACAGAATTTAGGGTTTTTCACCATTGCTTCTTTCATCTTTCAATATCCAATTTCATTTCTCACCAAACCTACAGTTTGTCTGTAAATGCAAATATCTTTATTTCCATTCACCAATCAGTGGAATCCTTCCCATTGTTTCTTTCATCTCTCAGTGCTGGTTTTATCCCCCAGCAGAGCCACAGCTGGTTTGGAAACACAAACCCCTCACTCCTCTCACTTTCTGTGCATCACCAGGATGTTTTCCCTCTCTCTCTCCAGGGCTCTGAAGCTGCCTGGCAGTGAGGAGTTCCCAGGAATTCAGTTCTCCCAGGGAAGATGGGGCTGCTGCGTGCCCGGGCGGCGGCGGGGCGGAGGAGAGGCTGTGTGCCCTGCACCCCGTGAGTACCTGGCACCTCTGAGCCCCCCCTGAGCCCTGGGGGGCTGCAAAAAGGGATCCACAGCTCACTGGCAATCTTGTAGCAAACTGGTACCTCAGCATTTCAGCTTTTCTGTTTTTCATGCATTTATAATCCTGCAGCTCTTTAGTGTGTAACTGAACTCCATACACAGTGTGAGCTGCTGCTCCCCCAGTCTGGGCAGGCACAACAATTCCTCTCTGGGCCTGGGAATCAGTTCCTCAACAATTCCTCTCCAAGCCTGGGAATCAGTTCCTCAACAATTCCTCTCCGGGCCTGGGAATCAGTTCCTCAACAATTCCTCTCTGGGCCTGGGAATCAGTTCCTCAACAATTCCTCTCTGGGCCTGGGAATCAGTTCCTCAACAATTCCTCTCTGGGCCTGGGAATCAGTTCCTCAACAATTCCTCTCTGGGCCTGGGAATCAATTCCTCAACAATTCCTCTCTGGGCCTGGGAATCAGTTCCTCAACAATTCCTCTCTGGGCCTGGCAATCAAGGGCACCTCACTGCCTCAGGCCTGAGAGATGGAAACAGAAGTGACCTGGGGGGAGCAAACTGGGGGTCAATGACTTCATTACCTGAAGCTGTAATTGGAAGATTAAGATGCAGATGTGGGGAATTTGGGGTGTGCTGTGCAGGGCCAGGAGTCAAATCTGATGATGCTTTTGGCCCCCTTCCAATCAGGATATCCCATGACCCTACAACAGGGTTTCAAATGCATGTCACAGCTCGAAAACCCTTTCCCTTATGTTCTTTACCTCCACAGGTTGGAGCAGTAACACCTCCTGTGAGCCGTGGTTGGATGGAAATGGGGTGTCCTGTGCGGGACTAGGACTCAGATTTTATGATCCTACCCCTTCCAATGACCCTACAACAAGATTTCCCAGCTCTAAAATCCTTTCCTTTGCATTTTTTGTCCCCCAAGGTGGGAGCAGCGCCGCCTCCTGAGACATGGATAGATGCAAACAGGGGGAATTTGAACAGGGGGAATTTGGGGGGTCCCAGGCAGGACTGGGAGTCAGATTTGATGATCCTAACCCTTCCAATAACCCTACAACGAGATTTCCCTGCTCTAAAACCCTTTCCTTTGCATTTTTTGTCCCCCAAGGTGGGAGCAGCGCCGCCTCCTGTGAGACATGGATAGATGCAAACATGTGGGGCGGCTACGACTCGCCCAGGACCACTCGATCCTGAACCCCCAGAAGTGGCAGTGCGTGGACTGCCACACAACCGAGTCGCTCTGGGCGTGCCTCAAGTGCTCACACGTGGCCTGCGGCCGCTACATCGAGGAGCACGCCCTGAGGCACTTCCAGGAGACCCGGCACCCCCTGGCCATGGAGGTGCACGAGCTCTACGTCTTCTGTTACCTCTGCCAGGATTACGTCCTGAACGACAACCCCGAGGGCGACCTGAAGCTGCTGAGGAGCTCCCTGTCGGCCATCGGGGGGCAGGGGAGCGGGAGGACGCTGCGCTCCACGGCGCTGCCCGAGGACGCCTGGAGGAGGAGGAGCCCTCAGGGCCAGTCCCAGATGCTCACGGCGCTGTGGCACCGGCGCCAGGCCCTGCTGGCGAGGGCTCTGCGCACCTGGTTCCACAAGAGCTCCCGGGGCCAGCTGAAACTGAAGGAGAAAAAACAGCTGGAGGAGCTGGAGAAGAAGAAGGAGGCGGCTCGGCAGCGGCGGCGGGAGATGAAGAGGCAGCTCCTGGAGGAGCTGGCCAACACCCCCCCGAGGAAGAGCGCCAGGCTGCTGTCCCACGTGCACAGGGAGAGCTTGATCCCAAGGAAATTCAGGGAGGTGGCCACAGCTTCCCCTACCTCAAGGCAGGTGCAGAGCAGCAGATTGAAGCAGTTCTATTCCATCCGGCGCCAGCCCCTGATGACGCCCGGGGTGACGGGGCTGAGGAACCTGGGCAACACCTGCTACATGAACTCCATCCTGCAGGTGCTCAGCCACCTCCAGAAGTTCAGAGAATGTTTCTTGACTCTTGATCTGTGTGAAACAGAAGAACTTTTAGCTAAAACTGTGAACGGCAGGGCCAGGATGCCTGGCAGGCTGGCAAACGGGGCTGCTGCCCACGAGCCAGGGAAGCCTGACAGGGTGGGCTCTCCAGGGGGCCTGAACGGGGGCTCCTCCATCAGCCGCAGCCTGGAGCTGATCCAGCCCAAGGAGCCCAGCTCGAAGCACATCTCCCTGTGCCACGAGCTGCACACCCTGTTCAGGGTGATGTGGTCTGGCAAGTGGGCCCTGGTGTCCCCCTTTGCCATGCTGCACTCCGTGTGGAGCCTGATCCCTGCCTTCCGTGGCTACGACCAGCAGGACGCTCAGGAGTTCCTCTGCGAGCTCCTGGACAAGGTGCAGCAGGAGCTGGAGTCTGAGGGCACCAAGCGCAGGATCCTCATCCCCTTCTCGCAGAGGAAGCTCACCAAGCAGGTCCTCAAGGTGGTCAACACCATTTTCCACGGGCAGCTGCTCAGCCAGGTATGGGATTGCTTCTCCACAGGGATCACTTGGAGGAGTTCCCTCACTCTTGAGGGAGCTGGGAAGGGTCTGGAGAATCCTGAGGGAGCTGCTCACACCCGGGAGCAGAGGCTCTGCATGTTGAGGATGCCATTTAGGAGTGTCTTAGGAATTCCCAATTTCCCAATTCCTGAGGAAAAAATCCCTTGAGTTGCTGTGCAGGTGCCACCATTTCCATCCTTGTCACATTTAACAGAAATTTACTTCAGTTGTGCCACTTCTGGCTGAAGCACAGAGGTCCCGAGCCCCTGGTTTTAGGGTTTGAATGTGCTTTTAGGGTTCCTTTGCATTTTTTAGCCCCTTTCTGGTGTTGTTTCCGTTCCTGGGAAGAACATGATGAGACACTTCTGGACAATCTCTTTGTAACAGTTTTTTTTTTTTTTGCCAGCACAATAGACACTGAACGTGCTTGACAAAGGTTCCTGTAGGAGGTGAAAGTGCCTGTGGAGCTGTTTGCTCCCTTTTTCCTGTGCTGGAAATGTTTCATTCCCCACGAGGCAGACCCCCAGAGCCCCAAAATCCCCAGGCATTTTGGAAGTCCCAGCTCCCTTTGCTTTCCAGGGGAAATGAAACAGGAGCAGAGCTGGTGGTTTTGCAGGATCAGACACAAAGTGTGTTCTCTGTTTGCTGTCAGGAAAAATTCTGTCACCCTGCCCCGAGCCACTGAGCTCAGCAATTTGTAGGACTTTCTGCATGTCAGAGATTAAAAGGTGGATTTTTCCAGTCAAAGCTTTTGGTTTTCATGGAAAGGATGCCTGAAGTTGTGGTTCATAGAATTATAGAACATCCTGAGCTGGAAGGGACCCACAGGGAACAAATCCAACCCCTGGCCCTGCACAGACACCCTGAAATCCCACCCTGTGCAATTCCCACCCTGGGGAAGGATCTGGAGACCTGAAGGAAATGGGAAGAGTTTGGAGAATCCTGAGGGAGCTGGGAAGGGTTTGGAGAATCCTGAGGGAGCTGGGAAGGGTCTGGAGAATCCTGAGGGAGCTGGGAAGGGTCTGGAGAATCCTGAGGGAGCTGGGGAGGGTCTCAGCCTGGAGAAAAGGAGGCTCAGGGGGAATTTCTGGCTCTGCACAAGTCCCTGCCAGGAGGGGACAGCCGGGGGGGATTTGGGATCTGATCCCAGGGAACAGGGACAGGAGGAGAGGGAACGGGCTCAGGCTGGGCCAGGGGAGGCTCAGGTTGGACAGCAGCAGGAATTTCCTCATGGAAAGGGTTGGGAGGGGCTGCCCAGGGGGGTTTGGGGTCCCCATCCCTGGAGGTGTCACCTGGAGGTGGCACTGAGTGCTCAGGGTGGGGGTCAGGGACGGGTTGATGATCCCAGAGGGATTTTCCAGCCTCAACAATTCCATGGACTTTCCTGCTGTTTATTTGTTTATTTCTGACACTCTGGGGTGACATAAGAAAACCAGCACACTTGAAATTGCTCCTTCCATGAATATTTTTTTACACAGCAGACGCATCTTGGATATTTTGAATATTCAAGGAAAGAAAAGAAACTGTGGAAGGAAGGGTGGATGAAAAATGCTGACTTTTTGTAGCAGAAAACAAATCCCAGGTGCCTTTACCCACCTGTGAGTTGGTGTGAGGAAAAAAATAAATCCCATAAAAACAATGGTTTTTTTCTTTGAGAATTGAGAAAGTAATTGAAATTATTTCCGAATGAGCATAAAAAATTGTTTCCAGATCTTTTTCTCTGCAACTGCTCTGCTTTTTTGAGCCCCAAATATATTCTACATAAAAAACCCAAATATATTCTACATTAAAAAACCCAAATATATTCTACATAAAAACCCCAATATATTCTATGTAAAAAAATCAATATATTCTAATTAAAAACCCCAATATATTCTAATTTAAAACCCCAATATATTCTAATTAAAACCCCAATATATTCTAATTTAAAACCCCAATATATTCTAATTAAAACCCCAATATATTCTACGTAAAAAACCCAATATATTCTAGTTAAAAAACCCAATATATTCTATGTAAAAAAATCTATATTCTACATAAAAACCCCGAATATATTCTATGTAAAAAACCCAATACATTCTACTTAACCCGATATATTCTACATAAAAACCCCAATACATTCTACATAAAAACCCCAATACATTCTAATTAAAAACCCCAAACATTCTAATTAAAACCCCAATATATTCTACGTAAAAAACCCAATATATTCTAATTTAAAAACCCAGTATATTCTGTGTAAAGAAATCAATATATTCTAGTTAAAAAACCCAGTATATTCTATGTAAAAAAATCAATATATTCTAGTTTAAAAACCCAGTATATTCTATGTAAAAAAATCAATATATTCTAGTTTAAAAACCCAGTATATTCTATGTAAGAAAATCAATATATTCTACTTAACCCAATATATTCTAATTAAAAACCC
>VXAX01001062.1:264563-286371 GCA_013399835.1 Leptocoma aspasia | reverse complement strand
ATATGTTCTTGCAACACAGGTGATGCCCCAAGCCTTTGTTGTTTTAACTCCCAGTGTCATAGCTTGGCCACCAAACGTCACCTTAAATTGGCTTTAGCCGCGTGAGTTGGGTCCGTGCCCTATTTTCAGCCTTGCGAGCTCCCCACGCGCTGACTCACTGGGGGCCCTGTCTCGGTTCTGCCCGCAGCCTGCGGAAGCGCCTGTCCATGTCCGAGTCCTCGCACACGGAGAGCGACTCCAGCCCGCCGCTGACGGTGCGGCGCCGCTGCTCGGGGCTCCTGGACATGCCGCGCTTCGCCATCTCCGCCGAGGACGAGGGGGCCGCCCTCAAACGGCCCCAGTCCGAGGGGATGCTCCTGTCCACGGTGCAGGCGCGGGAGGGGCTGCCCCTGCCCATTCCAGAACAGCCTGTGGAGCACGAGCTGCAGCTGGAAGGGGATGCTGGAGCCACCACCCCCTCCACGGCCACCGGCAGCGCCTCAACGCTGACAGGTACGTGCTTGGTGTGGGGGTGTCCTTGTCCCCAAGGTGGCCTGTTACCTTGCGGAGATGAACTCTGCCAAACTGGCTCTGGGTGTCAGGGGATGTGACTTCCTCATGCTAAGTAGATAATTTAGTGTAGTTTTGTGGATGTGCTTGCGTTTGAGATAATGCCATCTGCCGTGGTTTCATCTCCTCAAAATTGCATCTTAGATTTCAGTCCTGTCACTTCAAATTGATTTAGGTCTTCTCATTCTTGAGATTCATATGATCTATGCCTGCTTACAACTGCTGGGTGCCTACCTGAGACAGCATTAATTTAAGCATTAATCAGAACAGACCACTGCTGAGTTGGAGCTGGAGAACGTGGCCATACAAGAGATCCCTGCTTCCTGTGGTTTTGCTCATCCCAAGAGTTTGGAGAGACTTGAAATATGCCGGGGAAGTGGGGCTTGTGTCAGGGACATGCTACTTATTTTAACAGCCAAATATGCTGAAATTCATCCAGCTACAGTCTCTGAAAAGTGCAGCCTAAGTTTAGTAGAGTGGTTATTAGAAGTCAGTGTTTGATTTCTCAGAAGCTTTGACTGTCCTGGGGCTTTTCTCCAGCTCTGGGCTGAGCTGAACCTTCCCATGGTGGTGCCCTGGGCTGCTGCAGTGCAGGACTGAGCTCTGGGTGCTGGAGTATTCCCAGCTCCTGCCCCTTTCAGGGCATTGGGAAGGCAGAGGGTGAAGCTGCCTGTTCCTGAGAACAGAGGAGGCCAAAGCTGGGAACTGCTGAGCAGTAGTAAGGAAGAGGAAAAAAAGGAAGTTTGGAACAATGGAAGAAAGAGGGGAAGTTGAAATGAAGGTTGGCAAAAGAAAATTTGAGAAAGAAGGCATAATTAGGGGAAGGACTAGATTGTAGGGTTGAATAACAAGGACTAACTGGGTAAGAAAATAAGGAACAAGTTGCTGGGACAAACTGGGAGCCAGCAGGCAAAGCAATTGTGATGCGCTGAGAATGGAGAGGAAAGGGGGTACTGAGGGAGTAGTCAGAATGGCAGCAAGAATGGACAAGGTGGAGGGCACTGGGCAGATCTGATGGGGGACTGATAGCAGCAGGTGGAAATGCCCTAGAAGAAATCAGCCTCCAGAATAAAGCCAAAGACTCCCACATCTTATTATTCCTCTTCTGCAATCCAGTCTGTGAAATTCCTTCAAAATTGTCCCACTCCCCTTCATTCCCCATGCTCCCTGAAGAGGCCTGGTGCTGCCATCATGTAAAGAAGAGGTGCAAGGGTAAAGGAAGTAAGCTGCCTCATACTTGCTTGGCATAGGTGCCATAAGTGAAACCTTGGGCTCTCAATTTCATGCTAAGAGCCTAGAAACATGCTATTAAAAATGGCAAGAACACTTCTATTGCTAATTCAAGTATCTGCAATGTGAGATTGGCAAAAATGAAGTTCTCCAGGGCAGCCTGCTCCCCTGAGTCCCATATATTAGAGCAGTCTTTGATCTAGTGCATGGAATCCAAGGATACCAGTGCTTCAGTGTCCCCACGTCAGAGGCTTGAAAGGAGTTTAATTCCTGTCACTGTCTCAGAGTGCTCCTCTAATTCATATGGCACCTTTTCCCATGCAGCCTCCGAATCCGGCTTCCTCATTGTCTGGGAGCCTGATTTGAAACTCTGCGGCTCTTAAATGTTGAACAAGCATCTGGTCCTGAGGTCTATGGGAATGGTGCTTTGAATTTTTATTTTCATGATACTTCTTGCTTCACTTAGTATGCAGAGCAGTGCTGCCCACTTAAATAACGATGATCAATGTTTTGTTCTGTCCTCATTGTTCAAAATGTGGCCCTTAGGCTTTATTTATTGCATGCTGCTTAAAATTTGCTTTTGAAGACAGAATGATTAATTTCCCTTGTGGAGTTGCTGTGATGCTCACCACTTTCATTTCTAAGCACCTTGTAAATTCTAATTACTGTATTTTCACAGTGCCCCTTTAAGGTATCACATGGGGGACTGAGGCACCGGCCTTGAGTACAGGACCCCCAACCCCCAGCATCTGCTGTTGTTACATGCTCAGTCTGATCTTCAAGATTACTTTGCATTTTTTATATATAATTATAGCAGGTTAAGTAATTCAAGACTAAATTGCAATGGTGCACGGAAGGGGCCAAATTAAGGTTGTCTTTGCAATCCACATTTTTACTTTCTCTGACTTGAGTACCTTAGTATTTTCTTAAAGTGGATTTTTTATGTCCAGTAGAACCTGGCTCTTCTATTACAGGCAGTTTTAACTTAAAGATTGACAGTTCTTGCTGGTTGTAAAAATGCAGCACTTTCTATAAACCCATTTTCATCTGTGAACAATCCCATTGAAATGGTGTGCAGAAGTGCACCACAGCTTTAGGATTCATGGAACTGCCACTGAGCAATGTGATTTCATTAGCGAGCTTTTCCACAGAATAGAAGCTGCTAATTTTCTGTGTTCTGAATAACACCATTTCTGTAAATAAAAATTCAAGCCCTGGGGTTTCTTCTTAGGAAAATTTACTCTTGGACTTCATGTAAACATGACTTTGATTTAATGTATTTTGCCTGTAGGGGAATATACTGTTAGGAATTCCCTGTGGTTCTAATCTGTTTTAATTTAAACTGTAGCTGGGAGCACTGCAGATTTCTCTGATCCACGAGCTCGCAGTAATAGCAATGAAGGCCCAGACTTTACCACTCCAAAAGCCATCAGCGATTTGGCAGTGCGGCGGGCACGACACAGGTTGCTCTCTGGGGAATCAGGGGAGAAGCGTACCTCGAGACCTGTCAATAAAGTGATTAAATCAGCATCTGCTACTGCCTTGTCTCTCCTGATTCCCTCAGGTAAGAAATGCCTTGAGTGAGGCATTGTCACAATCTGCAAGCACTAAACAAAAGGTCTGCAGACAGATCCTCCCCCTTCACTCTCCTGGAATAATGCCGTGGCTGGCAGGAGGGGGGAGCGAACTTTTACGATGGGTTTAATATTTCCTGCTCGCAGGTTGATGAGCACTGCTGTGCCACAGACAGCAGTATTGTGTGTGTGGTCTGACTGCAGCTTCTGCAAATGGCAGCTGGGCCCTGTTCTTCCCCGGGTTTTGTTTAAATTGACTCCTAGCTGGTCTCTAGACAATCGTGCAGCAAAGAGGTATAGAGACACAAAATGATTTTGACCCTCAAGGTGTTATTTTTTGGGATCACATGCTAACTACAGTGCTGTTTGAGAATGAAATGTGTCTGGTGCATTTATGCACTGGGAAGTTTCAGAAACTCCAGATAACTTGGTTGAGATTGAGTGCTCAAGAACTGAATAGTGTAAGTAACTCGCTAAGTCAACGCTGAACTGCTCACCTTCTTGGCCCAGCTCTGTCTACAACCAAAACCAGACCTTTACAATTCCCAGTGCTATGTGATAACTCCTAGAGAGACTGGTTCAGCAGAAGGAGTTTCTCCCCACAGGAATTTTGTCCCTTTCCAGAGGATAAGACCATGCTGTATTTTCAGGGCTGTGCATGTTCCTGGCTAGATGGGAGCAGGGAATGCAGCTGGGCCATGAGCAATGCCCACCTGTTCCTCCCAGCAGTGAGCTGAAGGCAGGAATGCCCCTGCTTTTGGCAGCCTCGTGGTGATGCACATCATATTTCTTGTGCTTTGGGTGTCGGTTGCTTTTTTATTTTAGGGTTAAATATTTTTGCTCCTGTCAATTTAAAACTCTACCAAAACTGCTTAGACATAGTTATTGTCTGATCACCTACTCATTCCTTTTGTGTTAATACTAACTGATTTGGATTTATCTCAGCACCAATGTAACTTGCACCAAGATCTAGAGACATCTGATCTTTTGGAGGAGGATAATACATGATAACCTGGAAATGAAGTGTTGCAGGATTGTGCTTAGAGCAAATGTCCGTGATGGGTTGTAAATCCAGGAAAGAGAAGTAGAAAACACTGTGACCCAACCATAATTCTGTATGAGCAGTGCACTAAATGTACCCCTTCAAATGTGCCTTTTTGGAAACTCTGTTATTTGTATTACAAAGCATGAATTAGTTGAAGCTGCAGACCGGCCCAGGTCTGGTGAAGGCCACCAGCTTTAAGACCATTGGAAGATACAGTTTCGTAGCTGTTCTCTAACAAGAATTTTCTCTCTTTCTGAGGCCTGTTTTCCTAATTTTTGCCCACCTTTCTGTCATCACTGTAGATCACCACACGTGTTCTCCATTGGCCAGTCCAATGTCACCTCATTCTCTCTCCTCCAACCCATCTTCGAGGGACTCCTCACCCAGCCGTGACTTTTCTCCTGCTATCGCAAACCTGAAACCACCAATCATCATCCATCGGGCTGGGAAGAAATACGGTTTCACTCTGCGCGCCATTCGTGTCTATATGGGTGACAGTGACATCTACACTGTGCATCACATGGTCTGGGTAGGTCTCTGCTTTTCTGGAAACAGGACCCTCGGGGCCACAAATGCATCCAGCCAGGGGTGTGGGGTTTAGCCTTAGAAATTGTGTTTTGCCACCTTGTTTTCTGTCTCCTTAATCACACACAAAGTTATCTTTTTGGTGGGGGGAATACTAGATAAATAAATAAATAACAGCACTTTGGGTTTTCTGGTAGTTTTCAAGCCCATCACAGAACCACAGCAACCTTTCTTTCCTTCTTTTTTTCCCTGGTTACATGAATCCACCTTCTTTCACCTGCAGCACATCCTTTAAAGCATCTTTCTGCATACATACCCTCCTTCTCTTTATTGGGGTTGTTGCATGAGGGCCCATTACAGCTAATTTATTCAGGCTTGTGTTAGTGATTATAACCTGCTTCTGATCAGTTCAGTCTGCTGGGGTTTTCCAAGCAGTCACTTGGAATTGATTACAAGCCTTAAAGCATCACTGCTGCTATGCTGATTGCCACGGGATTTAGCTCTTGGCTTAGTTATGAGCTGTGCTAAAAGGTCTGGTTTCCATGTCTGTATCGCTTCCTTCCCACTACTGCTGGTACTTGATCTCTGTGTTCCTTTTGTGTTAGTGTAGATGACTTCTAGGAATGATCCATTCCCTGAAGCAGTGTTGTTAGGATTGTGTAGATAGGGAGAATGCAGTCAGGGTAAAGGTGATTCATTCTTTTCCTTGCACTTCTGTGTTCATTAGATAATACGGCCTTCACACGCTTTGGTCCTTATTTAACACTCATTCTGAGAGAAATAATCTGAAACTGAATTTTTGCCTTGCCCCTCTCTTGCTTTTCTTGAACAATGCTGAGCTTACCAAGATACTAATTTGGAATCTTTCCTGACTAGAGGGAGAGATGTGCATTCCCCTGCACATCTGTCTCCTCATGGTGAAGGAGGCTTACATTCCTGACCAGGGACAGGGGAAGGGCAGTGTGTTCACAGGGGAAAAGTCTGGTGTTGGATAGGTTAATGAAGGATGGGAAGTGGAAAAAGAAGCTCTGTTTGGGATGAGATGCAATATAGGTACCTTAAACACATGGCAGAGTCTTCCTTAAAAGTCTGTTGGCCACCTTTGGGTTCCAGCATGTACATGGAAGGAAGCTGGATTTGGGATGGCAAAGAAAGTGAAAGAGGCTGAATGTTTGTCTGGAAATCAAGAGCATCTGGGTAACATTCCTGAGTGCTGTAAAATTTTTGAAAGGGTGTTAAGCCTTTTGCTTTGGGAAGAGCTGGTCTCTCGATCAGCTTAACCATCCTGGCTGCCTTGGATCAGGATAAGACAGGCAGGATGCAGGGGAGGAGTGGAAGAGCGCAGGGTTTTGTGCTTGGCCGTGCCAGGGGTGATTTCTCTCACCCTTCTCTGAAGCAGCTGATGCTGGCTGTGGCAGGAAGTGACACGGATGGGCTTCGAGTCCCATGTGGGCCAGTGGTCTTGCACATTCCCCTTCTCAAAGCAGTCACCCCTTGTTGTTGGCAGCACGTGGAGGAAGGGGGTCCAGCAAACGAAGCAGGTCTGCGGGAAGGGGACCTGATCACCCACGTCAACGGGGAGCCAGTCCACGGGCTGGTGCACACCGAGGTGGTGGAGCTGATTCTGAAGGTAGGGGCTCAGCACTGCTACATTTTGGAAAACATGAGCAGCTTGTTTAAAATGTGTGTAATTGGCATTGTCTGGAATACAAGTGTGCACACAGCACCTGGTGGTATTTAAGAGCAGCTTTGTACTGGTTGGTGTTGAAATTGTCCAGTTAAATGACTTGTGTTTGATACCTCTCTGAGCAGAATTTGTTTAGAGAAAAAACCCCCAAAGTTCTGGACTGTTTCAAGAGACAGACATCTTTGGGATTGCAAATAGAGGAGCAGTCAGGATTATTATTTTTTTAATGTGAGTGAGACAAGCCATGCTCCGTGTTGCAGATTCATCATGATAGATGCCTGATATGCTCACATCTGCCATCAGTCAGAGCACTGGGAATAGGATTGGTGACAGAATATCACTTTGTTCAAGTTTCCAAGTATTACAAGTATTAAATTGAGTCATTTGGGATCTCAATGGGAGAGGTCAGATGCTGTGTTCTGCCTGCTCTGGGAAGCTTTACCTACCAGCTGGGGTCTGAGCTAATCATTTGTGAAAGCCTGACTAACGAGGGTTCTCTCTCGGCAATTCCTTAATAAATGATAGGTGGAAATGCTGAGGGGAAAAATAGAGTTTGACAAAGGATTACAAAATGGCAGACAGCAATAAACTAGCAGCCTACCTGCTTTGCCTGCAGATCTGCTTCAAATAACCATGTTTTAAGCAATGTCTCTTTGTCTTGTGTGACAGAGTGGAAATAAAGTGTCCATCTCCACCACACCATTTGAGAATACGTCCATCAAAGTTGGTCCAGCTCGAAAAGCCAGCTACAAATCCAAGATGGCTCGTAGGAACAAGAAGAGCAAAACAAAGGATGGTCAGGAAAGGTTTGTTTTGATGTTTCTCTGTTAAAGGGTAACCAAGATAATGTAAAAGATCTTTAGAGAGATCTTGTCAAATCCATTTGCAGATAATATATATCAGCAGGTGTGTCCTTTAGTTCTTCTTTTCTTCCCTTTTTTTTTCTCTTTGACACAAAATTGACTGAAATATGCTAGTAAAGGTAAATAAATTATTTGGGCTCATAAACACCTTTTGAATGCTCTTCCCCAGTAAGAAGAAGAGTTCTCTGTTGAGGAAGATCACTAAACAGGCATCGCTGCTTCACACCAGCCGGAGTTTATCGTCCCTGAACCGGTCTCTGTCATCTGGAGAAAGTGTGCCTGGCTCTCCAACTCACAACCTGTCCCCTCGGTCACCAACCCAGAGCTACAGATCCACTCCAGAGTCTGTACACTCAGGTAAAAAAAAGAGACATGAAACAAAACAAAACTAAGCCAAAAAATCCAGTCAAACAAGAAAAGAATATATTGGAGGAGACTTTTGCTGATTGATTAATTTTGGAAATAAAATACACAGCAGCAGGTGGTAGGTCTCTTTGTGAAGCAAATGACAGCAGTGATGTCAATTACCTTAAGGATGGATGTGTTCTTGTTCATTGATTCATTTAAAAATGAAAATCCATACATCCTTTTAAGAATGCACTTGCTGTACTACAGCATCCTTCCACTTTGATGAAAATGTGTGTTGTAAGTCGCAATCTTTTCATAGCAGTTTGACACATTTTCTGTGTTCAGAGAAAGGAAATCAAAACAGTGTGGCAAAGTCATATTTGAAAATTGAATCAACTGCTGGAATAAAGAGATTTGCATCTGGAGAATAGCTATGAAACACGTGGTTTGTCTGATCAAAGGGGTTTTTTTCCAGAAAAGTGTTCTCATAGCTGAGTGTTTCTTACTGTTCTCTGGTGTTGGGTGCTAATGATGTGAATTCTATCAGAAGCCTGGCAATATTACTGCTGTGCTTTGGAGTAACATGGCATTGTGTCTTGACTTATTTTCAATAACTTGTTTTAATAGCCAAATATGTATTAATCTTCTTGGTATTTTTTTCTTTGTTCTTTTTTTTCTTCTCTTCTAAGTTGGTGGCAATTCTTCTCAGAGCAGCTCTCCCAGTTCCAGTGTTCCCAATTCTCCAGCCAGCTCTGGACACATCCGACCCAGCTCTCTGCACGGCCTAGCACCAAAGCTCCAGAGGCAGTACAGATCTCCAAGGCGTAAATCTGCAGGAAACATCCCTCTGTCCCCCCTGGCTCACACTCCATCACCAACCCCACAGTCCACGTCACCGCAGCGCTCCCCATCTCCTTTGCCAGGACACTCAATTGGCAGCTCCAGTATTATCCAGTCTTTCCCAGTAAAACTACACTCCTCTCCACCACTGGTGAGACAAATTTCTCGCCCCAAAAGCGCCGAGCCCCCTCGGTCTCCTTTGCTGAAGAGAGTGCAGTCGGCCGAGAAGCTGGCTGCCTCTCTGTCCTCCTCTGAGAAGAAGCTGGGTTCCTCACGGAAGCACAGCTTGGACATCTCTCACTCTGAGTTCAAGAAGGAGATGTTACAGCGGGATCCCAGCCTCCAGAGCTTACAGGAATCTGCCAACGAAACGACAGGCGGCAAACTTGGGCTGGCGGAAAAAGGGATGCTGCAGAAGCCGGGCTCACGGAAGCTGGGTGCCATTCGGCAGGACAGGGTGGAGAGGAGGGAGTCTCTGCAAAAGCAGGAGGCCATCAGGGAAGTAGATTCTTCTGAAGATGAGACAGATGATGGTTCGGAAGATAGTCAGGATGGGAGAAGGCTGGACAAGCCCCGTGGCAGTGGAGACCAAGGCTCAGATTCTTTTAATGAGGATAATAAGTTTTCATCTAAATTGGAAAGCAAGGATAGTATTGAAGATGATGCCTTTCTACCTGAAGATCCAAAAGGTACAGAAGATTTGCAGAAGGGAAATACTCAACAAGCAAAGCCTGTTTCAGAGCCGCTGCAAACCAGTGTGCACCACTCCCCACCACCAGAAAAACTAACTAATTCAGAAAAGCCATTCCTAAAATCAGAAACAACTGCAAAGGAGCATAAATTGCCAGAAAACAAAATTTTGGAGTGTTTTGGTCCAAAAGACAGGTCTTCTGAAGCAATCAAAGATCTCGGGAGAACTCCAGGTACTCAAAAACCAGTGGATCTCACAGAACATATGCAGTGCCCATCTATCAAACTCCTGGAACTTGAAGAAGGCGATTCTTCTGGGGCCTCCTGTGGGAAACTTGACTTGAAAGAGCCTGTGCTAACAGAAAGCAGTCAGAAAAACCAGGATTCCAAACCTCTGCTGACACTTTCCTCATGGTGCACAGCAAACACAAGCACTCCTGTCGCGGTGAGCCCCCCAGACCGCGGTGAGAAGGGTCTCAAGGAGACACCTCAGGCTGTGGAACAGCACAGCTCCTCATTTCTGTCTCCTGGGAGCGCCAGTGAAACATCCCAAAGAAGTCCTAGCCCTGACAAGCAGCAGCCCAGCTCATCCCAGGCAGAGGGTGCTTTAACCTCCAGCAAAACGAGCCCAGCAGGATCTGTGTCCTCCCCCCTGCTCATCCCCGGTGCCATCGAGCGCGCGCTCTCCGTGTCCCAGTTAGCGCCCCTGGCCCAGAGCGTGTTGGGCCCTTTGAAGCTCAGTGTGTCTGGGTCTGGAGAGGTGGAAACGAGAAAGGATTTGGGTGCCTCCTGTAAAGAGGAGAGAGACTTGAAACAAAAAAAGCAGGAAGTTTCACAAGTAGGAGAACGTCAAGAGAAAGCCAAACCTTCTAGCACAGATGGTCTGACCACGAGGAGTGGGTCCTGTGCAGAGTCCTTACACCCAGCAAAGCCCTGGGAAGCAGTGTGTCCCGTGGGGGCCAAAAAGGAGGCAATATGTCCTGTGGTGGTCAAAAAGGAGGCACCTTTTTGCAGTGCTAAAGCGCCTGAGGCGTTGGCAGGTAGCTGCAAAATCACTCCGTCAAAAGAGCTGTCTCATTCCCTTGGACAAGCAGCTCTGAGAGCCTCTCCTCTGCCAGATGGCAGCACGAGGCCCTGTAAAGAAGGGACTCAGGCACAAGGAAAAAGCAAAGAGGTTGGAAATCAGTTAAAAATACAAGACTTTCCCCTGTCACATGATGATGCTGTAAAGAAAACATAGCAGCATCGCTGGTACTCATGGACTGGAGCGTTCTACATTCAAAATAGAGACTGCATGTTTGAATTTTGTAATATACACTAATATAAAATAGAACTTGTGTACATCTATTTTTGGGAGGGTTTTTTTCATACTGTTTTTTGTGTTTTTTCATCCTTGCTATTCTATTTTTGTACACAGTAGTGCTTGCTGTTTGAGGTCTCGTTAGAACAGGGTATCTTTAAAGCAGGGCTTAAGAAACACTTTGGTTTTATTTTTTTTTCCCTTCCATGTCTTTTATTTTGTCTGAGTTTAGGGCCTGATGTGCTCTTCCCTCTAATTCTGCATTTATTTGAGATCCCAAATATTTTGTGTGCAAAAAAGGCAGCTTGTTTTTAAATTCCTGTTTTCAGCATTCTCTTTGAAATTCCATTGAAATTCACAAATGTCAAGTTTTTGCTCCAGTTTTACAATCTTATGTCCCTAGACAAGAATAAGAACCTACCCTCTTGTCTGGAAGTTATTCTGAAGCTACAGACCCACTTTGGTGCAAGGAAAGCCTCTTTGTCACCCTGTATCTTCACAGTCCTGTGTCCTTAGAGGATGTGGAGACAAAGGACTTGGCTGGAGAGACTGGACACAGAGAGATCCCTGTGTTCTCTTTAAAACAAGAGCAATTTTCAATGGAATTATCAGAAAGAGAAATCTCCAATCCATAAGCTGGCTTTTTTTGGGGATTGTTTTTACTTATCTGTATGGGACACATGGCAACTTTTCCCTCTGTTTTTAAAATTTTAGTGATGTTTTAGCTTCCTTTCTCTGGTTTCAATTCATAACTTGCCCTGCCTCAGAGTAAGTGACCCCAGGAAAGGGGTGCTTGTAGGTTGGTTTTAAAGTAGAAAAATTTGTAGTTACGTATTCTCCAGTGTGTCTGGCAAAGTTATCTCAATGAAAAACAGCCTTTGGAGACTTTTCCTTCTCTTGGTGAGTCTAAATAGGTAGGGATTTTAAGGTGTCCCTTAACATTTCTGAATTGGGGCTTGGGAAACTTGCTGAGTTTTCTGAATCTCTGAATTAAAAACAAACCTATGAAGAGTTCAGACTCCTCGAGTTCTGTGGTCAAGCTGCAAGCAGACTTCAAAACACATGTGATATTTTCAGATTTCAGCTTTGATAGCTAGATCATTTCCACTGCTGAGGTCACTTTGCATTAAAAACTTACTCTTTGCTCCTAGGTTTAGACATCGCTTTAAGTGTGACCGACTCTGGGTGACAGTGCTCCTTGCTGAGGATTAGACCAATAATAATAATAATGCACCAATAAATGTGTTGAGTGGTGATGCCTGTAGCACTGTAAGCTATTTCTTCATCCAATTAAAGGTTCCTCTCAATGAACACTCCCATCATTTGTCCCAGATTGTGCTCAGCTTGTATCCTAGTCTTGTCTGAGTGGATCTCCCTGCGGATCACTCGCAAGGGATAGTGCCCTGCTCACTGGCTTACTCTGTTAGAAGTAGAATGACTGTGCAACAGTATTCCAGGCTAAAACCCATCTCTGTTGGTCTGATTTCCTTACACTGCTGCTTCCTTCACTGTCTTGGCTTTCTCTGAACTTGAAGTTTTGATTTGCTTCCCCTAAATGCAAATATGTTTATTATATAGGAATATATTTTCTCCATCTCGTTTAATCTGATTTCAGTACAACCCACAACTGAAAAAAAAATCTCTGGAATCTCACCCTGTTTCTTTCTGTGTAGCAGTTGATTCCCCCCATTATACTTGATTTTGGCTGCTTGGATTTCATTTCTGGACCAAGTTTTGGTTTGGTTTGAGCTTTTTTTTTTTTTAACATGTTTAAATGAGTGTTTACTCTGTGTGTCAGTGTGAACATGTATGGTGTTGCTACTACACTAACCAAAGCCTCAGCGCTCCCAGGTAACACCTTAATAAACCTAGCTGTGGTGGTGTTGAGAGCAGAGCCTGCTGGGCTGTCTCTCTGCTCTTTTCCCTGGAATTCCTAGGCTGCTTGTATACACTTGGTTTGCAATTACAAACCACAGTATTTCCACTGCCTTGTCAGGGTCCTGGGTGTCTCCAGCCTCTCCAAGTGCTCTTGGTGGTGAGAGTCATTCAGTGCTGATTGAGAGCAATAGCAAGTAAGGAGCAGACTTGGCAGGATCTGGTACTTATCTGGCTGGTTTTCTCCCTGGTGGGTTGATCTACTAAAAAATAGTTGAGAAACAGCGCAGGATATTATGGCACGGACAGGAACAGTGAAAAATGGATTTGGCATTCTGAGTCTGTGGTAATTACAAAGACAAACCTCCTTGACAAGCTGATCCCCTGAGAGCACCTGACCTTGGCGAGATGGAAGTGTCTGTGTAAATTAAGGAGTTGTGTGAGGATGTGGTCCGACCTGGCTGTTCCCTGGGTTGCAGGTCCCCCTTTTCCTTCTGTGTTTAAAAAACCTGAGGAGAAGACCAACCACTGCTCCTAGAGGGTGAGCACGGGGTGTGAGCCAGGCTGGGTAACCTGGTTCGTCCCCCACCGGCAGGAGTGGGACACTGTGACGGTACCAGCTGTAAGCTGCTGACTCCCTGCCTTTGCAGCCGCTGCTTCCCGTGCTGACTTGCAGAATTATCCTTTCCTAGGCATAAAAGGAGGAGTGAAAACCCTTGCTATGTCACAGCTTTTGCTGCTTTTGCCTGTGTTGGCCAAAGAAAAGGTGAGGTATGTGTTTCGTTGCCTCTGTCGTAGCTACGGTACAGAGAGTGGTCAGTGCAATTAAAAATCCCCAGTTTGTTGGAAGCCAAAGCCAAACAGCATTGCCAGGAAAGCATTCTAGTAAAGCCCCGTATCCCCTGCTCTTGGTCAGTCCTGCAGTCTCCCTCAGTGTGCCAGATGCCCCATCATCCCTGTTCTACCTGCTGTCAAATTTACATGGCGCACTTTAGCAAAAAGTTTGGGCAAAAAGACTTTTTCTCTTAAATTTTGATAATAAGCCAGGTAGATACACCAAGACTTATTCCTTGCTCTGCTATAAATTCCTTAAATACCTTCTCAAAAAAGAAAAAAAGCTTGCAAAATGTGTTGGGAAGGAACAGGATGTTGGAAAAGCTGTGTCTGAGGGGCAAGAGTGTGTTCCCAGTGCCGACTCGGACCCGCAGTGCCCAAGGGCCAGCGCAGCCCTTGGTCTCCGTGGGTAATTCTCAGTCAGGCAGGCAGAAGGTGGAAGTCAGGAGCGTGAGGTGTGTGTTTGGTGAACGAGCCATCCATGGCACCATCCAAATGTGCTGCTTTCCTGCTTTGTTTCCCTCTTCCCTTTTGTCAGCTTGGATGTGTCTCCTGCTCCTCATCCGTGTTGGGATGGCAGTGCCTAAGCTGGTTCTGCCTCCGCAGCTCCTCTCTGCTCCTGCACGCAGCTGGCGCATCCCTGCCCCGTGCCTCAGTGTTATTTTTCCCTTTGTCTCTTACTGTTGCAAACTAAGAGAAATGGATGATATTTATTGTAAATATTAGACTTTAGCGTTGTACTGGCCACTCCTGGGTCTGAATGTTGGAGGCCTTTGGCTGCTGCTGTACTAAAGAGCGCTTGTGGGGGAAGGGGTAGGAGTGACCTGTGGGTTTGTTTGCCACACTTGCATTAAGGTGTGATTTGGTTTGAGCTGGTTTTTGTTTTTGTTTTTTTTTTTTTTTTTCTTCTGAAGAGGGGAGGATAAAGTCTTTCTCTGGTTTTCTCTTACTGGATGTGAAGGATAATTCTGTACTTCTAGTAGAAGATTTGACAGAAGTGTGTGTTTACGTTGTGTTCGATTACCATATCCAGGTGGCTGTGAGAGCACCTCCTGCGCTGGGCTCTGCCAAGCCGTGTCACTCAGCACTTAGCTAGATAAGAGAAAGTGTGGAATTTCTGTGTTTTTAGAAACTTGAACAATTGCCACATAATAGCGGTGCAATAATTTTTATTCATGTTGTACCTGCATGTCGATGTTCAAATCCTCCTCCAAAATAAATAATTTTTTTTTTTACATAAATCCAAACTCGTGTTTGTCTCTTGGTTGGTCTCCCCTCAGTTTCCCATAGCACTGAGGGTGGCTGTGCTCCCGACCTGCCTCCTCAACCAGCTGCTTGATGGGGCAGAAAATGGCCTGTGGAGCGTCTGGGTACAGGAGTAACTCTGCCAGGCTGTTTGGGATTTTCTGCTCCACAGGCCAGGTGTGTGGCTAAGCCAAAGCTTTCCACTCTGAAACTCAAGCCCAGAATTTACCATCCTGCACTAAGTCTGTAAGTTTATAATGTTTTGTGTCCCTGCTAATGCAGGGTCCTGATGGTAAAAACACATAAGGGGTAAAAGGGGTAAAAACCTGTCAGACATGAAACTTGGCTGAGCGAGATGAGGCTGTGACTGGCCACAACTGCACACTATGTCTGGTGGGTTCAGGAATTAGGTGCACAATAAAATCCGAAGGGCAGGGGCTTAGCATTGGCTTGGATTAGCCATGGGGCAAAAGCCAGCAGGTGCTACACGGCCCCTTTTTCACCCACTTATTTAGGCAGCCTTGATGCTGCACCACCCAAAACCTTTCCAGAAACAGATCTTTGCTTGTAACATTTGCAGGTGTGTGCCCTCCACGTGGAAAAGCCTTCAAAGGCTATTCCTGTCCTTGGAAATAGAGCTGGGGAGACGTTCATGTCTGGGGGGGATTGGACTAATCCTCATTCGCTGCTGCCAAGGATGCTCAAAATATCTCCGTGCTCCAGAGAGGCTGCGGAGCAGGAATCGGGGGCGAAGCTCGGCTCTGTCCGCAGGAGATTTGCGGTGCCTCTGCCGGCAGCCGCTCGCTGGGCGTCATCGCTGACGTTCGCTCATGGAAGAGAGATGCTCCTGCCCACGCCGAGCGGGACCGGAGGGACGGGAGCGCAGCGAGAGGACAGCAGTGCCTCTCCTGCAGCGCTGGAATAACCCGCCCGGCGCGGCAAAGGCTCCCTGCTCCTGGCTCCCTGCAGGGACTGGCCCTGCCCCGCAGCCCAAATCCGGAGCATCATCTCCAGCAACACAGAGCCTGAGGTGGGGGCATCGCCCTGGATCAGCAGAGTTGTGGTGCAAAGGCTTTTCAAATTACATTTTCATGGAAACAGAGATATTTTTCTCCTTTTTTAAGGCTCACTAGCTGGAGTTTAATTAGGGTTATTTTAACATCCACAACCCTCCTGTAGAAGTTTCCCCAGCCAGGAGTAAGTAACTCTCGGTCCACAACAGTTTATTTTTCCAGAGGATTAAGCCACAACAACTAAGGGCCATTTATTTCCTCCCAAATGATGGCATGGAAGTGGCAGCCCAGCGCACTCGGTGCCCACTTGCCAATGCCTCCTTTGATTTGACCCCTTCCCCCAGGATCAGAGGGTGTGGGTGTCTCTGGGGAAAGTCCCACTGCCAACAGCCTGGTTGCCTGCAGTTGATCTGGAATCTTGAAGATGGGAACTGGGTCAGGGCATGGTGCTGATGGGTTTGATCCCTATATGGGCCATTCACTTAACAGCTGCACTCAAAATCCTTGTGGATCCCTTCCAACTCACAATATTCTGTGATTCTGTAGACAGTCTGCCCAGAATGGAAGCCACGGCTGGAATTGCTGTTGGATGCACTGGGGACTCGAGAGGAACCTGGGGCCCCTCAAGTGTTGCACCCCACATTGCTGCCTGTTCCTGTGTGGGTCCAGGTCGGGCACTGAGTGCAGGGGGGATGTGCAGATGTCCGTGGCTCCACAGGGTTTAACTCTTCCTATCTGCCTGTGCTCTGTGCAGCCTCATTCCCTGTGTGACCATGGAAGCACCCAGGGCTGGCCTGCAGCCACCCCCTCTCCAGCCTCCATCATGTGCCAGTGGGCTTTATATTTTAAACGCTGATTAGGGCTGACCTCATATTTCAGAGCTTACTTCATAGTCACTAATGAGGGATTAGGAATGTTAAGCTAATTAGCAATCAGCAAACGAGGGCTCAGTCAGTCTTCTCAGCCTGACACGCTGTCAATGAACGAGTTATTTGATGATTATCGTAAACCTGCTCAAACGTGCTGCCTAATTCTGATGGGCAGCAGGGAACCAGGGCAAGCCACAGCCCAGGTGATGGGAGCTCACGTCCTCACACAGCCCTAGCCACTCTCCACAGACTGGAGGGTGCAGGACACCTGCTCCTGGAGTCAAAGGATTTAAATAAGTAAAGAAATTGGGGTGGGGTTTTTCTTCCATCTCAGATTTATGGAGTTATGGTCCAAACTTACCTGATGAACCACCTAAGAAGAAATTTGGCCACCCCTGGATGCTGTTCAGCTCCAAAAATACCCTCAAACCAAACCTTTCCTCCTGGGAAGCCTCCTCCCAGGCCAGCCAGAGCAGCCTGGCTTTCAGCTGGGTTTCAACTCCCTGGGTCATTAATTATCCCATTATTTTGATTTTCTCCCACACCCCACCCTCCACTCCATGAGGGAAGCAGGGCAGCCAGGTGGTGTGGTGGGGTGGGGGTGGGAAGGGTAGCAGAGACCTGATCAATATTTCACTCTGGAAAGAGGAAAAACCCCCAAACCCCCAAATATAAAACCCCAGAGTGCTTATGGGAATGAAGCAAAGGGGGAAATGAATGAGACCAATGGGCTGTCCTGGCCCAGGAGGGATGCAGGGATGCTGGGCACTGTTCTTCCTGCTGTTTCTCTGCTCTTTTCAGGGTACTTAAGACTGAAGGAAGCTCCACACCTGCTGATGGGCCATGTGGCCGGGGTGCTCAGCCACGTGCCAAGGACACACTCCGGCTGTGCTGAGGAGCAGTATTGGAAAGAAAGAAGGTATGGGAACCAGTGGCACTGCCACTGCAGAAGAATGGGTCTCTGAGAATGAGGGAGCTGCCTCTGCCCTGGGTACAGCTGTGCTTTTCCCTGGTGCTTCCAAAAAGGGCCATTTTCAACTCCTGGATATGGGGATGTGGGTGGCAGCAAAGGCTGGATGGACCTGGGGCAAGGACTGAGCAGGGATGCTCCTATTGCTCCCTGAAACCCATTTTCCTGCCTTTCTGTAGAAAAAAAAAAATAAAGCTTTGTCTTCCTTTGCAGCCAGTTTGGACAGAGTTTTCTTTCCCCCAGGGGCTCAGTGCTGGCCAGGACATGTGGCTGTGACCTCCTTACTGCTGGGGCTGGATCCATCCTGCCTCGTGTCCGTGCCCTTCCCCATGTGCCACCCCAGCCTGGCAGACTGGGAGCTAAAAATAAGTGAAATGCAGGGGATAACCGGGTGCCTAAATATATCCCTCCTTTAATTAGCACCAGGCGACTGCCTCGCAGTCACGTCCGTCTGCCCGCTAATCCCGCTGAGCTGCGCCCGCGTCACGGGGCTCCCCTGGCGAGCTCCCGTGAGCCCGGGCACGGAGCATCCTCGCCGGCTGAGTGTCCCTGACCCTCGCCTTGAGGGGACGCTGCCGGGGATGGCCCGGCGTGGGAGGGTGACACGGCACAGGGGTTAAACCAGAGTGAGGAGGGTCAGGGGTGAGGCGGGGGCATCGTCCTGCCGGTGCTGAGGTGTGCGGGATGGGGCACGGGGTGTGGCAGGAACGGCGATGCCGTGGGCTGGAAATCCCTCTGGCAGTGGGATGCTCTCCCATGCTGCTGCCTGGGGAGCTGCTCTGTGCAGGGCTGTGGCTGAACTCGGTGGGGTCAGGCTGGGAGAGCTCCCTCCTCCCCCGGATCTCACCGGGAGCATCCCTGACTCTCCCTGGTGCTCCCCCGAGGCAGTGGGTCAGGCAGTATTTAACCCAAGGCAGCTTCATTGGGCTCCGTGGTCCTTCGGGTGCTTGGAAGTTGGAGTTGCACCCCAGCTGCTGGTTTTAGCATCTTCTTCTATTTCTAATATAGACATATCAATAACTCTTTCTGGTTTGCCCCCTTGTAAAGGCACTGAATGCCATCAGGAAGGGATGCAGGGGAGGATGAGCTAAACCTATGGGCCCCATGGCTGAAAACTCTTCTCTGGTCAGTAGCTGAGAGTCAGAAAGCTCTTCTGCTTTCCTAAACGGCTGGATTTCCCCCAAAACTGGCTTCTGGGAAGCTCTGTGAGCAGCACAGTGGGGCAGCATCCTGAAGGGTTTTCTCTTGTGTTCCCTCAGAGCATATGACCAAGCCATCCCTGCTGCTGGCAGTGAGGACATGGGGTCTCACTGCTCTGCAAGTGAGTCTGGGCTTTGCTCTGGGCACCCCTATTAATCCTGAAGGAGAAGGTCTCTGGGAAAGGTGCAGGTCACCGGCAGCAGAAGGTGGCATTCCCCTACAAATGATTCCTGTGCTCATCCTCTCATCCCCTGACAGCCATGATTGCTTTGCTGGAGACGAAAATGAGAAGATTAAAATGAGATTTTAAAGATTTCCGGCCCCAGGTCGCTGGTGTGACACCCCAGGTCACTTTCCTGCTTGATTGCTCACCAGTGATCTTAAAAGTAACTGGCTCCTGTTGCCTCCCTCCCACCCTCACCTGACTTTTTAGAAGTTGAGTGGGTGGTAGAGCCAGCTTAATTTTGGAGCTGTCATTAATGAGGGTGCTCCTTAATCCTGCAGGTGCTGTTGGGTTTCTCCATGGGGCTGCTGCGGGGTGCACATTCCCAGGGTCCTGTGGGACTGGGGGACTGCAGTGCTCCCCAGCACTGCCCCCCAGCACTGCCCACATTCCCTCTCACTGTTAGAACACAAGGATGTTTAGAGCATGAGGAGGGAAGCAGGGCCCCTCGTGCCCCTTCCTGTCCCCCCATTTCTTGCATTTCCATGCGCTTGCTTTCCTGGTTGCTTTAGCCATGAAGGACTTTGGGCAAGGAGGAACATTAGTCTCCTTACCTCTTTCCCAAATCTTCAGCTGGATGCAACAATGTCCAGCAGAAACCTGTGGGGCTGTGGGTGCTGTTCCCTGTCTGGGGAGCCAAATTCAAGGGAATAGTGGTGGAGCAGTGCTGGGGAGCAGCTGAGCCCCTGCCCTGCCTGCATTATGGTGCATGGGCAGCCCACCCATCTGTTTTGCAGCTGGATGAAGGCCCCAGTTTTCCCCAGGAAATCTCCAGCTGTGGGAGTCAGGCTGATGCTGCCCATGCAGCCAGTGCCATGAGATCTTCTGGTTTATGTTAAACTCCCCACCCAGCACCCAGGAAAGCCCCTCCAGCTCGTGGGACACACATTTCAGCCCTGCTTCTCTGTCCTTGTGCTGGAGGAGCGGGTGCTGGCCCTAGGACAGGAATCAGATGAGTTGATTTGGAGACCAAATTTGAATTTTTGAGGGTCTTTGGGGTTTGGCAGCTTGAGCTGGTGTGAGATTGCACTTGGAGTTGGGCTGGAATTCCTTTTCCTTCCAGCCTGCTGGGGCCTCCCTGTGCACGTGTGTGTGCAGGCACATCCCAAATTTGGAGCAAACCACTCCATCCTTCTCCAATTCCTGCCCTCAGGGGAGTGAGGCTGGAGTTCCACCAGAACTGCTGCAGAGCTCTGAGGGCACCATGGCCAGGTGTTGGTGAAGATCCAGGAGTGCCTTATCCTGATAGGGGTGCAGATAACTCAAGGAAGGAACACCAGGGACATTTTGGGCAGGTGCTGAACAGAGGGATGATGCTCCTTTGGGGTCTGTTTGCAGGATGGGGCATTTGCTGCTCAAGGGGAAGGGGATGAACCCCAAAGAGTGTTGAGCCTCATGGGGAGGGCTGAAGGGATGTTCCTGAAGGTCTGGGAATGCAGTGGCAGAGCCAGAAAAAGCCCTGCAGCACCTGGAGCCCTGTAGCACAGCCCAGCACATCAGGGTGGCAAGGGACATCCTCCATGGCACCCCCACACTTTGGAGATACCAACCCAAACCTTGGCAGGGGAGAAAAAGCACCATTCCCCCAGCATGGGGCTGGCCCCCATCAGCTGGTTTGGGGCTCCTGTGGGGCTATGGGGTGGCTGCTCCCCTTCCCAACCACTACTGGTGGTACAGCGGGTTCTCCAGCTGAATTCCAGTGCTGGGAAGTGGGGGGACCTGCAGGTGCTCCCCTGGAAAGCCAAGAGCTGCCAGCAGCAGGCAGGAGCAGGGTTTGGCTGGCGTCCCTGTGCACAGACAGTGATGGATTCCAGATGGCCCACGGGCTCACCACAGCATTTTTTGGGCAGCTGGACTGCAAGAGGGTCTGGTCCAAAGGCAACATCCGTCAGAAGGTGGGTGGTGGGACCAGGAGGAGAAGCATGAAGAGCAAGAAGAGAAGGAGGAAGAGGAGGGGGACGGTTTTATTCCCTTGGCTGCCACAGTGACCTCTCAGGGCTGACTCAATTTCTCCATCCCATCTGTCTCCTCCCATCCCTGCATGGAAGGCTGGCAGCAGCAAAGGCATGTTTCTAACTGCCTAAAAATATTTGGGATGTGGGCAGTGGGCAGGGGAGGCTTGGCCTGCCCTGCCAGGGGTGTCAGGTGTGCCTGACAACACTGTGTGAGTGAACAGGCTCGTGGGGAGCCATTCCCTGTGCTGCAGGAGGGGAGAGCCCTGGGCTGAGCACAACTTCAGCTGGGGAAGGTGGGTTGGTGCATCCCCTCCCTCTGAAATGGGGTGGGGGAGCAGGCTTTAGCCAGGTGACAGAAGAACTGGTTGGAAACCAGCAAGTTTGAGGGCTGCTCAGGAGGAAGATGCTTGTCCCCAACACCTGGGGAGTCTGAAATGCCACCTGAGCATGCAAACCAGTGAGTCCCCTGGAAGGGATGTGGTTTGGGAGGAAGGTACACAGGTGTGGAGCTGGTTCAGTTTCCCACCCTGAGCGAGGCTGGGATTTATCAGACATGTTCAGAAAACAACCTCTGAACTGAAAATGATGGTGATGAACACTTGTGCCTCCAGTGAATCCTGGAGGAGAGATTTTTCTCCCTCAGGAGACAGGTGAAAGGGCTGTGCAGCATCTGCATCTTGCTCCCAGCAGAAGGTTTGTCTTCCCAAAGGGGCAAGAAAATTCTCCTAGAAATCGTAGACACACACAAAAATTATGCCATGAAGTAGGAAGGAAAAAAAAATAAAGAGCAACACAAAGAAGGAAAGGAAAAACGCCAACAACCCGCCCTGTGCCCAGGATCAAAGCTCAGAGCCGTTTGGGAGCCCTTGGACAGGAATATTCCCTGGTTCCTCTGGCCAAGCTGCTGCTGTGAAAGGCTGCTTTGTTCCTGAGGCCTCAGCCTCACTGTTCTGCTGCGGACTTTGCTCCCGCT
>VXAX01001062.1:180854-263988 GCA_013399835.1 Leptocoma aspasia | reverse complement strand
CTGGTGGTACAGCGGGTTCTCCAGCTGAATTCCAGTGCTGGGAAGTGGGGGGACCTGCAGGTGCTCCCCTGGAAAGCCAAGAGCTGCCAGCAGCAGGCAGGAGCAGGGTTTGGCTGGCGTCCCTGTGCACAGACAGTGATGGATTCCAGATGGCCCACGGGCTCACCACAGCATTTTTTGGGCAGCTGGACTGCAAGAGGGTCTGGTCCAAAGGCAACATCCGTCAGAAGGTGGGTGGTGGGACCAGGAGGAGAAGCATGAAGAGCAAGAAGAGAAGGAGGAAGAGGAGGGGGACGGTTTTATTCCCTTGGCTGCCACAGTGACCTCTCAGGGCTGACTCAATTTCTCCATCCCATCTGTCTCCTCCCATCCCTGCATGGAAGGCTGGCAGCAGCAAAGGCATGTTTCTAACTGCCTAAAAATATTTGGGATGTGGGCAGTGGGCAGGGGAGGCTTGGCCTGCCCTGCCAGGGGTGTCAGGTGTGCCTGACAACACTGTGTGAGTGAACAGGCTCGTGGGGAGCCATTCCCTGTGCTGCAGGAGGGGAGAGCCCTGGGCTGAGCACAACTTCAGCTGGGGAAGGTGGGTTGGTGCATCCCCTCCCTCTGAAATGGGGTGGGGGAGCAGGCTTTAGCCAGGTGACAGAAGAACTGGTTGGAAACCAGCAAGTTTGAGGGCTGCTCAGGAGGAAGATGCTTGTCCCCAACACCTGGGGAGTCTGAAATGCCACCTGAGCATGCAAACCAGTGAGTCCCCTGGAAGGGATGTGGTTTGGGAGGAAGGTACACAGGTGTGGAGCTGGTTCAGTTTCCCACCCTGAGCGAGGCTGGGATTTATCAGACATGTTCAGAAAACAACCTCTGAACTGAAAATGATGGTGATGAACACTTGTGCCTCCAGTGAATCCTGGAGGAGAGATTTTTCTCCCTCAGGAGACAGGTGAAAGGGCTGTGCAGCATCTGCATCTTGCTCCCAGCAGAAGGTTTGTCTTCCCAAAGGGGCAAGAAAATTCTCCTAGAAATCGTAGACACACACAAAAATTATGCCATGAAGTAGGAAGGAAAAAAAAATAAAGAGCAACACAAAGAAGGAAAGGAAAAACGCCAACAACCCGCCCTGTGCCCAGGATCAAAGCTCAGAGCCGTTTGGGAGCCCTTGGACAGGAATATTCCCTGGTTCCTCTGGCCAAGCTGCTGCTGTGAAAGGCTGCTTTGTTCCTGAGGCCTCAGCCTCACTGTTCNCGGCTCCTCTCCCCAGCCGACACTGAGGGCAGGTATAAAATACCCAGAGCTGTTTATTCCATGAGTGATGCGCATCCAAGTGCCCTTACACTCCTCCTCACCCCCTCTTCCACCTTGAATCCTGCATTCTCCTCAGGTCTTCGCAAACTTTAGGCCAAAGTAACACTTGCCTTTTATTTTTTTAGGGTTTTTTTTCTTTTCTTTTTAATAACCTATGTTTGTTGTCCTGGCTTGGTGTTGAGCTGCACCAGTACATGACACTGGAATTTCCCTTCCACGGCTCCTTCTAGGTTGTGGGGCCTCACCACCTCTGTCTGCAGTGCTGGGACAGTCGGGTTTGGCCAAAATTCTCCTTGCCAGAAGTAAGGAGAAGCAAGGGCCCCCAGCCTCTAGGTCCCTAATCTCCAGGGTCCCACATCCCCAGGTGCCACATCTCAAGTGCAGGAGGGACTCTGAGGCTGGCTAAGCCCCTTTAACCCTGCGGTGTCT
The DNA here is from genome assembly GCA_013399835.1 of Leptocoma aspasia. Lineage (NCBI taxonomy): Eukaryota > Metazoa > Chordata > Aves > Passeriformes > Nectariniidae > Leptocoma > Leptocoma aspasia. The sequence goes on along the minus strand of VXAX01001062.1, from coordinate 262,257 downwards.
CACGCCAGGTCAGCCTAAATGCTCTCCAGGTGCCGGACGTGGTGACATTGCCCGGTTTCTGTGGGTCTAACGTGGGGCAGGAAGGGTGGCTCTGGCCACAGCCCAGCCCGGAAAGCTCGGCCAGGCCCTCGCTCAGCCCAAGTGTGGTGGGGAAAGCTGCCCGGAACAGACCAGCCCTGTGCAAAAATGGGAACTTGTGTTGCCGATGAAAAGTGCTTTCTTTGGGTAGGATGTTTGTGTTTCCTTTGGCAGAGCGGCCGCGGGAGCGTGCACAGCACCTGCCCAGGGCGGCTGGCTCTGCTCTCAGTGCACCCATCCTGCCCCTTCCCTTGAAAGTGTGAGCAAAGGGAAAGTTTGGGAAATGCTCCAGCCACAGTCCTGCTTGAAGCAGGCTTGTGACCATCGAGTGCCTCTCCTGGGCACAGACCCGTGGCAGCAGCCTGGAAAGCCGGGATCTTGCCCAGAAGCCCATGCAGGAGCACAGGGAAAGGTTTTTGGGATGGAGGGGCACATCCTGGCCCCTCCCCTCCTGGCATCCTAGTCTGCCTGAAGATGTTCCACCATGGGACATGCCTTTGCTTGCCCCCGAGGCCTTGTGACAGCTCATGTTCCTCTTCCTGCTCCTTATCCCTCTTCTGGGAATCAGACCCTGAGTTGCTCTAGTTTGCATCATGGCTGGGAGGCTGAGCCAGCTGGACATGAGGAGATGCCTCCTCCTGCTCCAAGGGAGAGGTCAAGGCTTTGCCCCTTGTCCGGGGGAGATGGCTTGGGTCTGGTAGAGCCAGGGAAGGGAAGGGCTCTGGGCAGACGGCTGTGCACAGGAGAGCTGGAGCCTGGGGAACCTGCACTGGGTTTTGCCCTGAAACGCACCAGTGACTGGGCACAGGTGGCCAAGGTATTCCCCAGGAGCCACCACCACCAAGGATGGGTTTGGAGGCAGGAGAGTGGCAGCAACCCAGGCTGGTGCTCTGCAGCCTTTTCCTCTTTCTCCACCACACCTTCTGCCCAGGGAGCACAGAGACATCATGCAGAGGGTGCCCAGGCACTTTGTCCCCTACCCATCACTTCTCTTCAAAGCCAATTAAATTTCGGGAAGAAAGATTTGCCGTCCGAAAGAACAGATTTGATGAAAATAGCAGTCAAAAGAAAATCTGGAGAAAATAGAACCCAGGGAAGTGGATTATGTTGGTCTGAGTGAAGCCTCTGTCCTTCCAATCCTTCTGGGCTCATGGATAACATTGATATAGAAAGGCTAATGCTGGTGTGGGACTCTGCCAGCTCAACAAAAATCAGTGTGGGATGGTTTTTTTCCCCCTTGAAAGGATTTTCCAGAGTCAAATTTTGTACATTACGATTTTGTTCCAATTTGGATGAAGCCTGACAAGCAAGACGATGAGATTTCCCATGAAACGGGGACTCTGGGTCTCTGGCCAACCCTAATCCACCAGTTCATTTGAAAGCTGCCGACTGCTGCTCCAAGCTTGGACTTGATGCTCCGAGGAGGGAAATGCTGCATTTCATGTCTCACGGGGATGAATTGTGGCCCGTGCCCAGGGTGAACACTCCCTCATCCTCATGGCTCCCTGGGACTCAGCTAGGTTGTGCATCCTTGGGAGGGGTCCTGTCCCCAGGGGATTCAGGCAGCTCCCTCCATCTTGAGTGCTTTTGCATTCACCCCAACCCCAAACCAAGTGGGACTGGTGTGAGAAGCACCTGCCCCAACTGCATTTCCAGGCTCAGGTGTTTCATTCATGGCAGAGGCACCTGATGGATCCCACATTCCGGCTGTGCATGTTGCACTGGGAGGGAGGGGACAAGCAGCCACATCCGTCATGGATTTTGGGCTGCTTGAGGTGCTGTGCAGCACACTCACCACCCTGCCCTTATGACTGTGGTGCTCAGAGCTATGGCTGTGGTTGTGTTGCTCCTGCTGCCCAGCAACAGTGTCTGTTAAACTAAACTATTAGACTAAAATAAGTCTGTTTTGAGAGATGAAACCAAGGAGGAAAAGTGGAGCAGCTTGGTTGCTGCAACAAGCCCCAGGTTTCAAACCAAACCCTGATCCCTTACGTCAAGGCATTTTGGCTGGGGGAGGATGGGCTTTCGGAGGTGTTTGGGATTTTCCTGACAGATTTTTCTTTCCCATGGGCAAGATCCTCACAGGAATCTTGCACTCCAGTGGGTTCCTACATGGAGGGGAAGAGAAATCCCATGAAAGCAGCCTGGGGACTTCTGTCCATCCATCCTGCACCCCTGCCCTATGGTGCCATGCCTGTGGGTGCCAAGCCATTGCCTGCCCCTGGGAAGGGTCCTGTGTGTGAGTGGGGGGGAACCCTAGGGGACTTGCAGGAAGCTCTGTGGAATTGCTGAGGATGGAAAAATCCCCGGGATCTGCCCTTTCTCTGAGAAGACATCTGAGCTGGGAGGTGTTTTTCTTTCCATCCAGTCAGCACGGCCGCTTGGAAATTTCCTACGCCGGCTCTGGCTGTGATGTTTTCATAACACAACGAGCAGTCTGGCAAAGCCCTGAAAAACTATTCGCCAATTAGTGACTTACATATTTCCTGCAATTCTACCTCATTAGCCCTTATTAAAAAGAAATAAATTAAATAATAATAAAAAAGAGCCAGGCCCCTGGAGCACCTTGCAGAGTCCTCTCAGTTTCTTGCTGTTCCCCCATTGCTCTCCTCTCGCCTGGGGGTGCCAATGCAGCGAACGCTGGCCCACAGAGCCCATGGCTCATCCATCGGGTACCACGTGGCTGCTGCTGTTCCAGGTGATGTCTCTAAGGGGCTGCATCCCTCCAGTGCTGTGGGCAGGACAGCAGGAAGCACCCCGAGGTGCTGCAACATGGGGTGAGCTCCTTGCTGGGTATAATGACAGACACCTGAGTGAGCCCTCAGGGTCCATTTGGGTGCTGCCAGCTCCCCTGCACCACGATCAGGGACTTTTCTGCCCACTTGGGTGCTCTCTGCCTGCTGGTGGTGGGGCCTCTGGTGCGGGTGATGGAGGGAATGCTGACTCAGCAGCTGAAAAGGCTTACTCGGCCCCGTGAAAAATGCTGATGCAGCATTTTTTTTTAAAAATGGTTGACTCAGGAGGTTGCAAAAATGTTGCTCATTAGTCTGCAAAAAGGTCGACTCATGGGGCTGCAAAAACACCACGCCACGCACAGCCACATCCACTGCCCCTAAATTTCTGAGGATGCTAGGGTAGCATCCCATCTGACTGCCAAGTTTAAAGAGAAAACATCCCCTCAAGTCTGCCCTCCTGCCATCACCTGTGTTTGTAATGAAAGAGGATCAGCAACACCATCCCCAAACTTACTGATTTTCAGTGGTTCCAATGCCTGGTGCTCATGAAGGAATTGGGAAAGCAAACAGTGATTTCCCAAACTCCTGAAAAATCTAGGTGTGGATTCAGCTGAGCCATGTCTTCCCTAAGTCTGCTCAAGTGGTGCATCCCCTCCTCTCCCCCCAGCACCAACAGTGGCATCACCAAACGTGGCAGAGGATCACCTGATGGCAGAGGAAGCAGTGAGCCATGCAAGAACACTGCTGATGGCTCCTGCTCCCTCGGAAGACGCTGTGAAAGGAACGCAGGGAAGGCTCCATTACGGAACACGCGCGTGTGCTACGTGTATTCCTCCCTCCTCCCAGCCCCAGGAGGGGCTTTCTCTCCAGCCTAGAGGAAACCAGACCTCTGCAAGTCTTTTTTTTAAAGCTTCTGTTAAAGATGATGCCCATGGCCTCGGCTGGGAGACAGACACAGCTACACCAAGGCAGCCCAACCACGCTGCAGTTCGGAATTTATTAGAAACAGCTGTCAGTACATCCTTCTAAAACATTACATGTCAATGTGCTTTATTGCAATTTTTTTTATTGCATTTTTTTTTGATCTAGAGCAAGTAGGCCCAGGATGCTTAGTGTCTGGGATTTAAAAGCCCAACCATCTAGTAAAAGAAAGTACAGCAAAATTGTAACACACCCGGTGACAAGTACAGTGTTGCATTACTGAGCTAGAAACTACAGGATGACTTGTCAGAAAACACTAACATACACTTGGTTTCCTTATGAAGCAGTTTGTTTCTTTTCTTTAAAAGTTAAACTACATGAATTCCTTTTATTTTTTCTTTTCTTCCCCCCCCCCCCCTCCCCGACTACACCATAAACGACAGAAGAACAGATTTTACACAAATAACAAACAAGAGTACCAAAGTTACATGCTGGAATTCATCTGGAAAACAAAATAATTCAATAGCTTCTGGAGAAGCAGGTTCTTAACAGATGCAGTTTCCCTTAAAGAAAAAAGAAGTCAAAGAAAAGCAGAAACATTGATGCAAAGGTTGTACAAAGGAGTGTGCTGTTATTTCAGCCCTCGACACAAGATCAAACACCCACTCATGCTTTACATTGAACCACACCTTGTACAAAGAGTCCACTCACAAAGGGACACGCACCAACACCACCCATTGCACATTAGCTCTGGACAGGGGGCACTGAGGGGCCACTGGAACGTGCAAACAATCACTGCGTCTCACAGGAGAGCAAGAGGGGTTTCTTTTGCTAAGCCTTTGCTTGGGACATGGTTGAACATTTTGTCCCAGAGTAAATAACACCCCAAATCAACTCTGTTTACAAATATAGTAGCAACCCCCCCGAGGAAATCCAGAGTTCAGCATTTCAGAAGCACATATGCAAGATGAACACAATAAACTCCTTTTCGTTTGACAAAAACCAACCCAATTCTGCCTAAACATGTGGCAGAATGTGCTAACAGTGAGTTTTGTTTCATTTTTAAGGGGCAGTGCCGCTTACAGCTAATGCATATAAATGTGTACGTGAATATATTTTACATATATCTATATACATACAGTACATATACACACACACGCACGCGCACACACACACACGGATGATGCAGACCATTACAATCCCATGGTGCAATAAACAGCCAGATATACAAAATTAACAGGTTTTCACCAAACAGATCTTTGCTGGATGTAGAATTCACTCACGAAAACAAAACAGATCCAAACCCCGACCCAGCTGACTGAACGTGAGCCCCGCCCTGCAGCCAACAGAGACCTGGGGGCTGCTCGGGGCTGGCCCCAGCATCCTACAAGCCCCTGCTAGGGGGGTGACAGTCACCCTTAGAGACCTTTTCTTTTGTCTTTGGATGCAGTAACTTTCTCCAAACGATCCCGAGCCTCTTGCTACAAGCACTTGGGAAGTGCATGGGAACGGCATTGCTGGACACAGGGGGAAATGTCCCTCCCCTCATTTGCCAACGCCGATCTCACAGAAGCAATCCCAAGGGAAGGTGGTGGAGGGGGCATCAAATTAAAGCTGCTTCCTCTAATACAGGTTGATCAACAAAGCGTTTTTTTTTTTCCTATCAAAAATGGCCCGTCTCACTTTTTTTTCCTTGCCTCTGAAGGTCATATGACATTTTTTAAAGGCAAACTTTAGAACAAATGGTGAGTCTAGTCATAAAATAAGGTGAGTCTATGCCAATAGCAATTTAAAAAATGCAAATTCTGCGTTAATTGTATGGAGCCAGCCCCAAAGACCAGCACTTCAAGCACTGTCATCATCTAAACAGTTAACAAGCTAAAGCTCCCAATCTGCCCCTTTGAACAAACAGGAAGGAACTGAAAAGATTTCAAGAGAGATTTTTTTTTTTATCCCTTCCCGTTCGGTGGAAAGTATTTCTGCCCACAGAATGCAAGATTCACAAAAATGTTGGCCAAACTTCACGTAACCCCATCCAAAGCTGCTGCTCACGCAGGGCTGAACTGGCCCAGCCTCCTGATGAACAGGCCAGCCCTTCTTTGGGCTGGTCCTTCCCTTCTCCCAGCTGCTCGTGTGCCAAGGGAAACAAGGGCATCAGCAGTGCAAGTTCCCTTCCCATACAGAAAGGGCAGCAGCTCCTCTAGGACTTGTATCTACTCCCCAAACCTCTCCTGCATGTGCATTTAAGGTTATTTCTTGAACTGGTTATTCCAAAGGGAAGGGTCTGCTCTGGCATCTCCTCTTATTTTGTGGTTCCAGGCAGAGGTTTCTGCTTCATGGTCCATCTCCTGCTTCATCAAACTACAACCAGAGGGATGCTTTAGGGTGCTGATCCTTCCTCTCCACTAAAGCTATTTGCTTTGAATGCTGGATTTGAGCAAGCCTGACCCCTCTCCCCTCACAGCATTTTTGTTCTTCGGGAATGTTATTTTGATTTTGCTATTGCAAAAGCAGAGTTGCAAATCAACTATAAGGAAACTACACATAAGGAAACTTGATTTTAAACATGGTCTAAGCAAAACAACCCCAAACCTATCATAGTGCTTTGTAAAACTGCATTTTGAACCTGTCTGTCTCTTACCCCTCCTGATCCACAAGCAGTACCTGTTTCATGTCTGCACAATGCAGCAAGCATACAAGACTCACTAACATTTCAGATTTTTATTCCCTGTTAGCGTAACAAAAAATAAAAAATAAACAGACATTCAAAAACAGAAGTGAGATTGTTCAAGTACCAAATAAGGGGCTTTTCCAAACTTAAAGTGTGACACTCCATAGCAATTCTGCTGTTTTAAACAGCCACAGTGTTCAGTTAACAGACTTGGTGCCACCTAAGCCGGCAGAGAGCCCAGGATTTGGGGCAACCAAGACCCTCATCCTTCTCCTGTCCTCCCCAAAACAGCACTAAGTGTCAACATTCATTTCCACAGTCCCATCACAGTTGCCTGGTTTTGTGAGGGAAAATCTTTGATTTTTGCCCTGCTGTGACTAGAATTCAGCTGTGATTAAATGCAAGTTTTTTCCTGGGAATGGCTTTTGGTTGTGGAAGTCTTGCTAACACTAGTGTCAGCGAGAAAAGAATCAGGCCCATCACATTAAGTGGAAAACTTCTTGAACATCTGCCACCTCAAGAGAGATGAGTGTGGAAAGAGCATTTTATTTTTGGCATAAGACAAAGGGCTATCCTGGATATAATTCTAGATTGCAACTACCAGTGGTGCAAAGCAGCAACTCACTTCACTGCTGATGAGAATGAAATAAAAACCCAAAGACAACCCCCAAAACTAGAGCACTCCAGTATCAGAAAGTGGACAATTGCACGTTACTACTTCACACACTAGTGAAGCAACTGTTGGGACATCCCTCTGTTTCTAGGTTGGTTCTTCCCGTGCTCAGATTACTTGTAATCAACAAACAAACTAGTGGGAAAAGATTTATAACTTCCTAACTTCAAAAACATGGCACTCGTGGCTGATACAATGGGGCCAATGGCAACTGTGGAAGCAGACCTGATTTCCATCCATACCAATACAAAATACTGAAACACCCCTAATTCCCTGCAAATATACTTCAAAACAGATTAGAAGAAACTGTGCATATTTGAGTTTCAACATCCCCTCCCCCCTCCCCCATTTAACACTGTGCAAAAGTTATTTATTCAACTCTACATATATATTTAATACAATATGGGTCAGTGAGATCAATGTTCCTCTAACTGCAGCCTGGTACCAGATGGCTGCTACAACAGTGAGGTTAATTCCCCTTTCCTCCTGATGTTCTGGCTCTTAAAATTAAAGCCTTCTCACATCTTACTGTTTTAAAAGAACTTGAGTTTCTTTGTTTTGCCTCTGTGTTCACATTTCCTGTATTTGTTTCAGGCTTAACAGCTGCTTTTCATCCTGGGGTGTAATCCTGCACCTCACAGGCCCATTTCTGATTTCTCAGTCATGCAAGTGTAGAACAGCTCCTGGAAGCTGTGGGTTCTCTCACAGGTCTAATGCTACTGAGCAAACAGAATCAGGCCAAGCACAGTGAGAGGTGCAGGACCAAGCCTTTGCCCCATAGATCACACCAGCTACACGTGTCAGTTGATTTTATACCAATTTTCACTTGCTCTGTGAGTGCAAAATAGTTGCAAAAAGAATGTGTGCAATAGCACGTGGGAGTCAATGGGGAACCGTGGCAGCAGCTGGGACTTCAGGTGCCTAAACCACACACAGGGAGAGACAGTGGCAAAACAGCCTCAGGAGACTGCTCAGAATAATGGAGCCAGTACAAGGAATGCAGGCTTTGTCTGCCCATAGCCCTGCTCTGAAAGTTTGGGCAAAACAGAACTTCAAAGAACACTTCAGGATGGCTTACTGGCTCTGGCTCCATCATTCACAGCAAATACATCACCTGTGATCAGCAAAAAGAGCTCAGGGAGCAAAGGGCCAAGAGTCCCACTCACTCACACCACGATAAAGCCAAGCTACCTTCACAGATGCTAATGGAGTTACACTGTATTTACCTTGGCAGAGCCAGGGCTGGAGCCTGGACCAGACCTCACAGGATCAATCAGATTCCACTACAGGGAGACTTCAGACAGCCCTGCTCTGCTATCCTGCTGCTGTCAGAACTGCGAGGGTGTGCCAGGATTTATGAGCCTGGAAGTAGATCTGGGCCTGTTTAAAACAAAACTGAGCCCTACCTGAAATTGAGGCAGACGCGAAACACTTTGGCCAGGTTACCTCTGTTACAAAAGAAGGGATCAGAAATATGGGTCTCATCAGCCTCAAATGTTAACACTGTCAGTAAGAGAGTGCAGAGAGATCACAAGGGCAGGGAAAAATCAGACACTCCTCTCACACAGGTTTTTCTACAGGCATGAGGCACCTGGCTATCATTTGTGCCTTTGAACTGATCTCTTTCATTGAGCATTTGGTCTCAGCCCAGCATCAAGGGAATGCTAGATGCCTGAGAGGTGTGAGAATGGCAGCTGTACAGCTACCAGATTAGAACTGCAAATTAGCCAAGAAAAAATTCCATGTCCACAGACCACTGAGGAAACCATTCAAGATTTCCACTAACAGCAAAGGCTATGCCTCATTTTTCCTTTTTTCCTGGGGAAGTAGAAGGGACACACAAACAGATGTGGTTCATTTTGACATAGCAGCCTATGTGAATTTTATTCTTCTCTCACACAGTTTTGAGTTTTGGTTAAGCTTTGTAGGGTATCATTTAAATGAGAAAAGTGGCATCTACAGAATTCCTTGCCTGAAGATTGCACTCTGGCCAATTAGGAAGTATCTGGGATGCATCAGGGTCATTAGTGCAAAATAAAAAATGTCATGGCATGCCAGGCAACCAGACTACCCTTCCTGCAATGGCTGTCAGTGCTCCAGCCTTGTCACTTCCCTACTTGTGAATTCAAGACATTCAATGAAATAATACTTCTAGTGTAAACAATATACATCAACAAGCCTGGCACTACTGCCCAGGCATTACAGAAAAAAGCCATTTGAACAGGAAATCAGCCCCAGGGTCAGAAACGGGTCTCCAACATTCTCAGACCTGCATGACTGTCTGCTTCCTGTCCTGCACAATGGGTGCATTGCAAGGGAAACGCTTCCAGTAATGGGAACAAAAGTAACTTTCAAGGTTGCACACTGAACAATTACTTTGCCAGTTGTGCTTTGATGCCAAGCGGTTCAGTTTGCCAAACTTAGCTCTTTTTCATTTTAGAAGCTTAAGGAATGGAAATAAGCTGCTTTGTACACTTTCCAGGGAGGGGATTTATTTGATGATTGCTGTAGTTGATGAAGCCCAGGACTACCCGCTCCAGTATTTGACAGCAGCCCTTGCCAAAGGATGGTACCAGACATGCAGTAACTGAGGAGTACGGCTCTTGTCCCTTCCTGTGTTTTGCATCATGTCTAAAATAACTACAAGGGAATTTAGATTATACCAGAGTAAAATCTTGCTTGGCTGCAGTGGTGTGGGAGTTCAGAACCCAGCTCACAAAGAACAAATCAGAGGAGATCTAGGATTAGCATGCTCACTTCTTACAACTGGAAATAACTATACCCCACCAAAGAATTGGGTACAATAAGCCATCCAGGAGCATTTGATTACACCGGCCTCTTCTGTACCAAAATCAAGTGTTACAAGAGTCTGTCACTGTTCAGCAAGAGACCTTGCAGCAGGTCAGTGCAAGCTTCATTCTGGTTTACATTCTGAAGCACAGTATCATTAAAACTCTGGAAACAGAATCCCAAGCTGAGGAACAGTAGGGAGAGGGGGTGAAGAAAGAGGAGAGTGAGCAATTACATCAGATCAGACAAATTTAGTGTTTTGAAGCCAGACAATGTTTAGCTTTTCCTTTTATTTGTTTCAAGTTTTGGTGCAGAAAGTATGTGCGGATGCTAATGCAACCTCCCCTGTAAGTGCTCAATCTAGCAACGAACAAAGTTTTGGCATGTTCAGTTTGGTTATGTTTTCCTTTAAGCGAAGACCTGTAGTGCCATTGAAACCAAAACTTTGTTACTGTTGGCAAAAAAATAAAGCAACTTTCCTTTTACAAGCATTTTTCCATTTAAATAAAAACCTGAAGCTTTCCCATAATTCCTTTGGTCTTCTCTCACCAAATTCCACGCTACCTCAAGACAAGCCCTCTTTTGGAAGTCCGGCTGAATCGCAGTGAAGCTGCTAAAATTAGCAGAGAAGAATTGCTGTGGCAGAGTTTCCCCCTAATTTGTTGGGAGTTTAAGACTGAAAGACATTACCAGTGCCTCTGGTAGAGGCTTCAAATTGTGTCTACTAGAACAAGAGAAAATAAAATCCAATTAGAAGTTCCGCTGAAGGTGCCTGGCAAAAAATCATCTCCATAAAATGATGCTCTGCTTCCAGTATTTTCATATGCGTTGCGTTGAGTTTATTCCCCTCATAAGGAAACAAAAGTATCGGTGTAAAAGCACAGCTGAGCTTTTAAGGTAGCACCAGGACACCTACACCCAAGTTGTCGTCTTGTTGCTGCTAGGCCTCTTTTTGATTCACATTCACAGAATCACTTCTTGTGCAAAACAAGCAGTCTAAGGAGAAAGAATGCCCTCCGAGTTCTAATAAAAATTGTAGAAAAGAATCCAAGATAAGCCAACGCTTTCCTCCTCCCCAAAATTTACCTGCAGAGAGAGGGGGGCATCTGTGCGTAGACAGGATAGGCAAGCCTGACATTTAGGGAATCATTGTGTTGGACAAGGGATGTCTGCTGGTAATGAAGAACCAAATCCTTAAGTGTGCTGTACAGGTTGTACGGTTCTGCAAACCCATAACCTCTTGGAGTGCTGTAGATCACACAGTGTTTCACCTCTCCATCAGCTCTGCAAGGAAAGAAAAGAGGAGAGTTTAACATAATAGGACAAACCCAAAGTGACAGTCTATTAACAATTAACTAATGCAGCAACTCTGCCAGTCATTGGATTACATAATGGAGGACCCAGTAGATGCAAGTGGAGGAGAATAATATAATCTGTGAAGAAACAGTGCTTCAGGGCATGTGATTAAACACTCTTGCATAATAATCCATATAAGAGGACTCTTCCATCCCAGCAGTACAATTCCCTACTGCATTGTTCTCCAAATGGTCCTTGGGAAAAAAGTCAAGAACTGAACCAAGAAGATAAGCACCCAAAGTCAGCAATGGCTTCGTGCTCAACTCACCTAGAAACCTTTCCACTAAGCAAAGAAACCAAAACCCACAAATTATCAGGACCTACAAAGTATTCCATGAAACACAGAGCAAACAGTCCATGTGCATTTTTTAACATTAAGCATGGGACGGGTTCAGGCTGATTCATTATCTGAAGCCATAGCGACCGAGTCTCTAACTTGGCAAAGCAGCCACTGGAGCACAGCAATTCCAAAGCGGCTAGAAAAATTTATCTGCCAGAAAGATCAGGTATTATGTAATCCCTGTACTGGAGCCTGTTACAATCCCAGTCACATGTAGGAACAGGTTACTTTGTGCTACCCCTTTTCGAGACTGTAGCATGATCCCAACCAAACAAAAGCATCTGATGAACCCAACACTTGAGTGACTCCAATGAACAGAACACTGAACACAGCAGATACTACAGTTTTCAGTTACCTTGAGGTGCTAAACCTTCATATATTCATTTCTCAGACTTGTGCTCAGAAGCAATTAACCTCATGTGAAATAAATCAGTGAAAGCCATTTTGGACTCCGGGACAAGCTTGAAGGATTTTTAGATAATGGAGTTGGAGTATTTCTGACCTTCATTACACCAGCATAAAATGAAGTGAAATACGAGAAATCAATGCAAGGCTGTGTGAATGTAATCAAAACTACTGCTCACAAATAATCCTCTGAAGCATCACCATTACCTTACACATACAAGAAAAAGATCTAGAGTTGGGCATGTCTGAAAATGAGAATGGAGGATGCCACACCTTTACAGCCCTGCTTCATTTCTTCCTGTGTGTCCCGTAGCAGGGAAGAATGTGGGAGAATTAGGCCCTAACTTAGGCCCTTACTACAGAGCTTCAAGCTGGGATACTTCAGAATTTTGTACTAACTACTGTGGGAACTGCAGAGGCTGCAGGACTACAGTTATTGCACATTCAAAGCACATTTTTGTTACAAAGCTTTTACCATGCCGGTCTTCCTGCAAACATGCAACACATTCCAATGGGTAGGCCTAAGCTAGGCCTGGCTTTTGTTCTCTAAAATAAAGAGCTTTGGTAGAGATTTATGAATGGAGTGGTTAGAACAAAAAGGAAAAGAGACTTACACCACAGAACAAGCATAACATCCTTTCTTGCTACTCTCGCGAATTAAAAATGCTCCGTCAGGTTTCCCACAGAGCAAGTCTTCCGCTTGGATACGGTTGAGATCCCCAACAAACCAAGTTTTCTCATCATGATGTGGCAGGTTCTCATCTTCTTCGTTCACAAAGTATGTGCTGAGAAGATAAATTTGTTAACCAGTGATCAGTAAAGGAGTTAATAAGCAGAGTTATTTTCACAGAAATCATACAAAGAAATACCAGAATTGCCCAAACTGGGAGGTCAGGCTCCTAACAAACATATATTAAAGGCTTCCACTTATATCTTAATTTTAATCCTACATGTTTCAGCAGAGTTGCTGCCTCACATGACATCACATGACTCCAGTCCTTTATTGAGAAACTGGTGGTTTTTGTTACCAACCCCACAAGAGAAAACACTTATTAATGGAACACTTCTCAATAAAATCATATGTATAGTGACACTTACTCATCAATATTTTCATTTTTGATCCCCAGCCAGTCATTTATTCGCTTCTGTCTCACCCCCTTGTGATTGAGCCATCTGCCAGAAGAAGAGAACAATTAATACATTACTTCAGAGCATGTGTATGGGTTTTCTTAGCAAGCAAGCTGAAGCTCAGATACAGGAGAAACAGTCTGCGTCCAGCCCAGGGACATTAGGAGCTGGATAACAGTGGTGGTGAAATCAAGTGTGGGTATAATCAACATCTGAAACACCTAACCAAAAAAAAAGTACTACCATCTGTTGTATTATCAACCACAGGTTTTGTTTATAACTAATTTTTATTAAATTCTTTATTTACAGGAGTAGCAGATTGTGCACCTAGTTGTGGCTGGCTCTTTAAATAATGAAGTCATAAAGAGGCCAACCAGCTCTCAGACATCCCCTGCCAGACTGCAGCACCTTAACATCAACAGAACTTCGGTTATGAAAAGAAAATTAAACTCTCATTATCTTGATGGAAACAGCCATTAATCAGATTCATCAGAGACACTATTCTGAGGTATGGGTCAGGCTTACTTACACAAGATACTGATCTCTGATTTTGCGGAGCTGAATTAGGTCAGGCTTGATACTGTTCATTTTCTTATCAGTCTCCCTGTTGTCCAGAGCTTGTTTCTTCAAGTCTTGTTCCAGGCGCATTTTACTGTCATGGATCTCACCCAGGCGTGATTTTAATTTTTCATAGTTCATCATTATCCTGCAAATGAGTATGAGAGAAGGGGTCAAACCAGCCCAGAAGGACTGAACCAGCACTAGTAGGTAGCACTTATAGAATCACAGAACTACCATAACAGCAACTCCTCCCTTTGACCACCTCATCCTTACATGAAAATTATTGTACAAGTGACAGGAAGGACCTCTTGCCAGAGGGCCTGCAACCTTCAGTTTACCTTAATATATTTCCTTCTGGCAGAGATGCAGGAAGAAATTCTCTGTAGGAAGGTAAGCTAGAACAGATTCCTCCTTCACTGTCAGATTCAGTTTTTGTTAATTATGCGGGCCCACCACAGGTATCAGCAATAGCAAGATTTCAAATGCAAACTTCAATTACTATCAAGAGCTACCAGGAAGTATCACTGCCTGTCTCTTCATTCAAGATTAGTTTGCAGGTTTTGTGTGACTCAGGAAAATTACATCTTTTGCTTGTTAATTGTCTTTACTCAGAATGAAGCACCCCAAGTGCATAGTGAGATTGTTACAGGTAACTGTTTCTGGTCCAAAAACCTCCTTAAGATGGTTCATAAAGCACTATGTCAAGTGAGGCATTATACCTGACCTTTCTTCAAAGGCCCAGATCCAGATTTTTCTGCTAATAACCTCTTGGAAGGGCAGTTTCAAACAATGCACTCACTGAATTTGTTAGATGACAGATACTAAACATTGATCTTCTGTGAAAGTGACTAAAACCAACTATGGACAATAAGATTTACCAGATTTATGTACATTTCAGAGTTCTCTGAATTATACTCTGAGCAAATCCAAATAGAAATGGGATAAGCAAATTAAATCATTATTTCCTGTTCTTTCCTAGTCCTCATCACAGTCTCTTGATCTACTGAAGTTAAGAGAGGCTAATCCAGAGATTTCCCAGTCCTGCAATTCCTTGAGAGAAGAGAGCTTTACTGAAGGCTGAGATACCTTGAGGGAAGGTCTCAGAAAAGACTGAGCTTACAAAGTGGTTTATATGATGCTGTAATGGCAGTGTCAGCATGGACACCACTTTTCCCAGGTAAGCAAGCACAACCTGAGAGCTCACCGTTCAATTTCTTTGTCGTTCCCCTCCCTGCGGAATCGCTCGATGTATTCTTTGCTGTATCGCTCTTGTGAGTGGCACTGCTCCTCAAATATCTTAATTGTTTCATTAAATGCTTCGATTGCAGTTCTCTTCATCTGAATTTCCTATGTAAGGAAAGAGTCCTTCATCATTTGTTCATAATACAGACGACAATGCAAGACTTGATTATGTTCCCTAAACTGACTGTAAAGATGATCTTTTTTCCCTCCACTAAGTTAAAATAGGATTAATCAGCTTTAAATTCAACCAAATGTCTGAGTAGGATCAGGAAAGAACCAGGCAGACTTACTCCCTGTAAGTCTACCCTCCTCTCTTACACGATGCTCTCTATTAGGCTGCAAACCCCTCAAACATTTTAGTCATATTTTCCATCTTAGTTGGCAGGAAGACTGCCAGCAAACCTCCTCCCCATATATGACCTATCTTATTTTACAGGAAGCAGTCCAAATACCGTATTCACACTTCCTTAATACATAATATCTGGTAACTGACTTGCACATGATTTCACAAAAAACCTGGACAAACCCTTCTACAATTCTCACTGCAGCATGTGGCAGCTGGAAATACTCAGCAGCCAAGGAAGAAGCCTGCAGTGTAAAGCTTTTAAGCGTTGGTCTTCTCCACAGCTTTACCTTATCCTAAAAAGTTCAGCTCCTCTTTCTTCCTCGCCCCACATCACACCCCTAGGACTACCAGCAACAAGCAATATTCACTGTTTCCATCAAATATGAGTCTTCCTTGCTCTATTCCACAATTTACTAAGATTTTTCCTTATATTGCCTTTATTAGCCTTAACAGGTTAAAATAATTTTCTTTGCTTTTTAAACAACAATAAACACACTCTACAAAGAGCCAAAGCAGCACCAACCTGGGATGTTCTGGTATATTCTTCATACAATTTGTCATACTCTTTGCTCTTTTCCTGATACTGAGCATGGTATTCTTGAAGCTTTTTACCTACTGCATCTATATTATCTTCTTTCACCAACTGATCCTGCACATACAAAGAGCTATTAAGTCTTCAAGCAAAGCAGCTTTTCCTTAAGAGTATTCATTTGTCCACTTACACATATTTGCAATTTACAGATATTAGCACCATGTTTTATAATCCAGTTTCTAGAGAGCACTGTGTCTAAATCTGCCTTCCTTTGTGCAACATGTTCCACAGTTTACAGACACAAGGAACTGGAATTATGGGACACTAAGAGCCATGCCAAAATACTAAACTTCCAAAACCACACCACACCTTACTTTCAGGATTGCTACCCCTGGTTCAAGAAAGAAGGAAGCAAATTGCTTAGAATCTTCAGTTAAAGATCAGAGTTGGTGTGGGTTTTTTTGGGGTTTTTGTTTTGTTTTGTTTTTTTTTTTTTGGGTTTTTTTTGTTTGTTTGTTTTTTTGTTTGTTTGTTTTTTTGTTTGTTTGTTTTTTTGTTTGTTTGTTTTTTTGTTTGTTTGGTTGGTTGTTTTTTTTTTTTTCCTTTTCTAAAAAGCTCTGCAGTTCATTTTCCTTCATGCAAAAATGTGTTTTGGGCTACTGAATAAAAGTTTAAAAAATGTTCTTGAAAAATTTAGATGGCTATACGCAGAGTCAGCAACTGCACAGCTCATATGGGTAGCACTGGCTAGGACAGCGCTCAGTTGGTTCACAAGGGTCCAAGGAGAAATTAAAAAGTTTCTCAGAGGTTCAACTCTGCTGCCTGTCAGGGTTTAAATTCTCTGTTGGGTTCAGATGGAGACTGGAAACCTGATAAAATGTAGCAGCTTAGATGGGTAGACAATTTGGAAGATGCAAGTGAGGCCAAATATGAAAATTCACCTTTTTTTCTTCCTCTTTTCAAAAAAAACCAACAAAAAAAACACCACACAAAAAATCTGCTATTTGGAGAGAAACCCCAAAATTATATACACATCTGCAATTTTTTTCTTGTCTGCACTAAAAGCTTTTGGGGTCTGATGAAGATCTTACCTGCTGGTACCGGGACACGGGATACATCAACTTCACATCGAGCTTCGGGTTGTACTGAGCAAGGGACTCATTGCGGTAGTGGTTAATGAGCTCCACAACAGAATTGAATGTCAGAGGATCAGAAAAGCCATATTTTCCATCCCGATGATAGATCTTTATCAGTTTGTTGTTGCCACCCTTCCTGTAAAGTAGAGTCATTCAGAGGTTTTACTGTGTCCCTCCCATCCCTCACCAGCACTAAGGCTGATGACACCAGTGAAATTCCTGGGGAAGTGGCTCCCATGCTGCACACCTTCACAGTGATTCTTTACACAGCAGTTGTATTAAGTAGTTTAAGAGTCAATACACACAGAATTATCATCAGATTATTTGAACAGGAAAAAAGCCCAAAGTAAATCTCTTCCTATGTGTTCATTCTGGAGCCAGCTTATGGTATTTAAATCCTAGCTTTGCCAGAAGTTTTGCAAGGGAAAGGGAGAATGCTGAAGGCCATAATTTCCTGCAATTCAGGGTCACTAATAGTATACAACAGAGTACAGATTTATACAACTATTAATGAATATTTTTGAGTTATGGGTGCTAATACAGGGTACATGAACATACAAAATCCTTTCAGGATTACAAGATGGTTGTAAATTTAGTTATCCAGATTTATACATTCTAGTGGTTTCCCCAAATATAGTGCTTATTTCTTCCTTTTTTCCCCAACAACAGACTGTTGTCAGGAAGGACACTGTCCTGTCCTTCTCCCGCACTTACAATTTTGCCTCCTAAAGACAAAAAATCAGTAGAATTCAGCAAAATAACCAAATCATGCCAAACCTTAGCACACAGAACTTGGAGGCAGAAGTTAAAGCAGAATTTTAACTACACCCTTGGGATCAAACCTACCACTAAGGCAATGGAATTTCAAGGCAGGATCAAGTACCTGCCGTATCACAGTAACTCCCAAGGGTGTGCTACAAAGGCTGTGGCTTCTGTGCCTCACCTGCTTGTCCCTAACAATCAACCTTGGGAGCCTGTCAGAGGCAAGTGGCTGGGCAGGCTGGGCAAGGCACCAGAGCCAGTCACATGAGGTTTCTGCCTAACTGCAGCAGACAGGGCTGGGGCAGCTCTGGGAAACCTGCCACTTGCAGACAATTTTCATGAAGAAAAGAACATGGCTCCAAGTCAATATTCCCTAAATTTTAGATCAGAAAGCACAAGATACTCTTTTTACCAAGACATTGTGTTCAGTTCTCCAGAGCCACACGCTGATGAGGTATTCAACACTCTCCCATTAATCAAAGGCCTGGTTTACAAACACCTTTTAGTTTAGCAGTTCTGAAACTATGAAGCACTCCTGAGCAGCTCTCCTCCCTGAGTCCCATCTCATCTACACAGAGATCCTTAGGGTAGTATTTAGTGAGAGACAGGACTCAACGCACAGAGCAGAACTGACTGTCAGACCTGGCTCTTTATTTGCTTGTTCTGTCATGTGCAGAACAGGGAACATCTCTCAGCTTGAGCCACACGAGGTTTACACAGCCAGGGCTGTCACTGGAATGGCAACAGCTCCTCAGGGTTTTGCTGAGGGGACCACAAGTGCTCAGTGCTCACCGCAGTGTCAGAGTGTAGTCTCCCTGCATCTTGGTCGATGCGTCGCGCACCAGGAATGTTCCATCTGGCATGTCTCGTAATTTGTCATTGACTTCTTCCCTGGAGAATGAAAAGGGAGGCAAAATTAGAAGTGCTAAGGACATGATCACCTTTGCCACAGGTAAAACATCGGACCCAGCAACACCAATGTCTGCAGAGTTCAATCTTCTGTCACGCTCAGGCTCTCCAGCTTTTTAGGCCACCCAAAGCAAGTCTCAACTTGTGTAGCTGTACTAAAGAGAAGTAGCTGCAGTCAACTGCCACTTAGGAAGGAGTCTCTGTTTAAACAACAGTAGCAGCTGTGACTCAGTTCACAACCTTTCCCTTTAATCTGCTCAGGTTTTAAAGTCCACACTGGAACAGGTGCCCTTTGAGAAGCCAGTCCTGACCTCTTAAGACATGGTCTCTAGAATCACAGCTCAAAGGTGCCTAGAGTTTAGCACAGTTTTAGTCTCAAGAGGCTCATTATTGGCTTAACTCTGATCTTATTTACAGCCCTTTTAAACCACTACAACCTTGCTAGCTTCAGTGCAACTTTTCCTTATTTACAACTGGGACAGGAGGATACTGAGTCCAGAGCTTTAAGCTAAACCAAGAAGTCTTTTAGTGAAAGTGAGTACCTGTACGCATTAAGAAAATTATTTCAGCTGAAGAGATATGGATCTTGCTTATGAGCATTTCACCCAGATTATGTATCTCACTTTATAACAGCTCCCTCAAAGGTTTTGGAAGCCCTAAGCACTTTTTAATACAATCATTTGGAAACTAAAGTTTCTCAGGTAGCCTCACCATTCTTTAGGTGCTGTAGGAAGCCTAGCTGAATCTTACAAAGAAAAATCAACAGCAAATTTTTTTGTTCAAATACTAAGGAACAAAAGTATTCAAAAGAATAACAGAAGAATAGCCTTAGCTTTGATTTAGCTACCTGAAAACTATTCTGTTAGTAAAACAGACTCCTACTGAGTATCACATGCTTATATCCATTTACTCCTCTCGGACCATTTTACAGACTGGACACAGTTAACTCCTTTTTGAATGGACAGGTATGACTTACAGGTTTGGGCCTGCAAGTTGCACCCTGGAGCTCATGACAGAATTTTCAGCCCAAGTTCTTGACTGAAGAACATTGCTCCTGCTAGCCTGATGCAGCCTGCACCTGCTGGCTGCCAAACCAGGGTCATAAACAATTCCATCTTTACATGAGCATGTATCAAGTTTTAATCTAATAAAGCCACTCCAATGCGATTTGCAGTGCATTAGCTCCTGCCATCATGTGCACTGGTAATTGAGGGACAAATCCAGAGTCAATAAACTGATACCAATATTGAGCAGTTTTAAACAAACTGTGCCTAGTGGGTTTTGTGACCAGGTTTTGCCTCTGTGCTTCAGCTTAAAATTAACAGAAAAATATCTCTGCCAAGGCCCTTCAAAAGCAAGATCTATGAGGGTTTGCTTTATAAAAAGATAAGAGTGGTACAATAAAGATATGAAAACTTTATTTCCCTTCTCAGAATATCAGTGAGCTCATGTGGCAAACACAATCTTCATGCCTCTATCTGCCAAAGTACTTCAAAGTATTATGTGCACAAGTTTGACCAATTCCTGATCACACTCCCAGCACACTCGCCTGTCCTTTTACAGCTCCACATTCTAGACTCTTCAGAAGTGCCTTAAGAGGGTAAGAGATGACTGAACACTTCAGTCTTTTTATGCAATTAAGTATATAAAAACAGGCCTTTCATTTTCTGAACCCTTTTTTAGAAGCCGAAGCCATCTATTTTCTCAAGTGCATAGAAAAGGGTTTTCTTAAGAGGCAAAACTTAATTTGTTTGGTATACTTCTCTATCATCTGCTCAGTATAGCTGGGTGATGGTTAGTATTTGTAAGAGCTATTTTTCATATCACTATGTAATAGAAATTATTATAGCTGAAATTTTAAAAAAACGTTAAAGAAACCAAAAATAAGAATGCAACTTCTTTTATCCTGAGACATTATTTTTATACTGAAATTTTGCTGAACTGCATGCTTACAACACTTCATTAACTATCAGATTCAGAAGCATCTATCTTTTTAAAGACTGTATATGTCGGCAAATTTAGAAACTCAAAAATTACTGTCACCAAGACTGGCAATATCTGCATCAGAAGAGCAACAACTTAAATATCCTGAATCCAGCTGAATACTTTCACTTAGGTGCTTTGCCAAGCATAGGCCTAAAGCATTCCCCTCCAGTAAAATGCTGCCTGAAATAGGCATATTCTTTTTGTCTTGAATTCTAGCAGGCTTATCCTTCTTTTAACAATATATATTAATACATTTTAATTAATATATTCTAGCAGTATTGCTTACCTTGAGATGTCCCCCCAGTACCACTCTGCTTCCTGCAGAGAGAAACTGGAATTGTCCTTTATTCCATTTGTATTGACTGGAGTCATTGGTTTGGGGGGCTTTGGAGGAAGAGCTGAAAAAGAAAAAGAGATTAACAAAAGGTAAACAGGAGAAAATAATCACTAAACTGTTAATGAAATACTACAGTAAAAAAAACCAAGAGAAAAATGTGCATCTTGAACTCAGCTTTCAAGCTCTCTCAAAACAAATAGAACTTGTAATCTTAAAGGAAGTCTGAAGTCAACTGTTCCACTGTGATCTGAGATTTTTTAGTTTCAAACGCTTGAGGGAGGGGAAAAGTAAGGAGTATGAGGAAATGTGAGTTTTTGTTAAAAGAAGACTGGTGCAGGCACGACTACAAGGGCAGGTGCCGCCTAAAGCTCCAAACAAATGACAAAGGTGTATTGTGTTTGAAAGCCACAGCCTGGAGAGCACTGGGCACTACTGTGGAAAAACTCCAGTTGCTCAGGCATCAGCAGCCCTGAAGCCAACCCCCATGAGCAAATAGGTGAACTCTTCAGAGGGAAAAACACTGCTAGAGAGCAGTGGTGGCTGGGCAGGGCTGTATCCGGCATAGACCCGAGCTTCTTGTTTCACACCGGGTTTGTCATTTAGGCTCCTGTTTGGAACAAAGGCTGTGACTCTTTGAGTACTACAGGACATGAGGTGATAAGGGAAGGGGACAGGGGACATTTGATAATTGTTAGAGCGCCTGCACTGCTTTGCTGAAGTGCAAGCTGAAGTGTTTACCACAGGAATGGGGATGCTACAGATGCCCAACACACCTGCAGGGCTGGTGCATGCCTGCCCAGAATTCCCCTATCCTGAATTCATGGCAAACAGGCTTTTACTTCCATTCTCAAAATAGGTTACACAATATAAGGGCATAAAAGACACCAAAGCTGTTTCTGTTTGGCCAGTTTTTGCTCAAACAACTTTATCATGAATCTGACTGTAAGGCCTGGATCAGTAATTCAGCAGCCACAGGCACGTTCACATACTGGGAGAGACTGGTCTGTGAGCAGAAATGTATTATACATTTTCTTTCTTATTTTCTTTGGGAAAGGTTTCCTGAATGCTCTCCCCTGTTTTGCAAAGACTGGATGCTTCAAGAACATTGCCACCGAAAATGAGCATTTATTAGGCATTTCATGAGAGTGTTTTAGAAAGGGACAGGTCACATTCACATTCAGAGTAAGAAAGCAGCTACACACATTGATTTGCTGCTAGCACATTTCTAAGTCAGACCCTGAACATCTGTGCTCCCAGCCCTGTGCCCTCACCATCAGATTACACAAGCACCAGCGAGCAGGCCTGACACAGTGACAACAGCCATCTTTCAGATGCACAATCCCTGTGTACACACAGAAACACAAATAAAGGCAGCAGAAAGAAGATTTTGATCTCCAGCTTCAGCACGGAATGGCTTAGCACTGAGAGGTGTGCTACTTGGCACCATCCAGCTGCTCACCTCCGAGCCACACCTCCCACATTAAAGAAGAGAAAACAGGCTTCCAACTGCAGTTCCAAATACCATTTCATGCTGAATATCCAACACAGTAACTTCACTGTTCTCTGACAACCAGTAGATGCTTTAATTGAGCCAATCTAAACTAAATCTGAACCTTGACCCAGACGTTTGCACCCTGGGGTTGCTGACCAAACACCTGATTCAGATAGCAGCATTCATTCTGCGGGACCGACCATTAAACCATAGCATACAGGTTCTTTTTATGGGGTGAGCTGGGAACTTTCAGGTGTGCACACATCTAGTGAGGCAATAACAGGTCTTGTTGTAAAAGGAAGGTGAAAACTTTTGGATTCAGTGAAGTAGCTTCCTGGTTAGGAAGCTTCAGTTATTCCTAGCTCAACTACTACAGTTGTTTGTGTAGCACACAACTATTTGCACAAAGCACCATTGAAGGTAAGACATGGCTCCAACCCTACTTTGCTTAAAGCTCCCAGCCCTATCCAGGGTCAGAGGAACACATATCCAGGCTAAGCCTGTGGAATCAATTGTATTCACTGTGCTGTTCCATCTCCCCCATTCAAAGTTCCTGAATTAAGAAATGTCCTCAGGTCCTCCCTGCTCCCAACATCACATCTGGGACAGGACAGCTACAGCAGTTTTGAGTCTCATCAAAACCTGTAGACTCACTCCAGAATCTTTTATAGGCTTTTGAGTCATCAAAAAGCATATTAGGTTTTACATAAAAAACACACCAGAGTGCAGAGAGTTCTTAGAAACCTGTACCAGCACCTGCAATTATTTCAAAGGGACTTTCAAACTAAGGCCTGGACATATCAACAACTTCAAGGTATTTTACAATGTAAAAAGCCTGTTTTACACTGGTAGTAGGGGCTTTCCAGAAGGGGCTTTCAAGTGTTCTCTAGAATACTTGAATACTTCTCTAGCCCTCCTTGTAAGATTAAGTCTTGCTCCATTATACACTGTGGGATTATGTGGCAGCTTTGTTGGGGCTCTCTCCAAAGCACAGGGTACAGAAAAGCAAACTAACGAAGACCGGAAAGGTAAGGAATGGGAGTTTGGACACAGAGCACTAGACATTACACCAAGTGTCCCTACTACAGGTGGGAGTTTCTCCGTTCCCTTAAAAGGCAGATATCAGTTCTCACTATCAGGAGGTTGCCTACAGAATTTCATTCTTCATGAGAAAACTGGAAGGAAATTCTTTGAGGGAGAAGAATAAGGCTTGGACCAGTTCCTGTAAAACCTGACTCATGGAAGCCAGTCTTTTACACAATAGACTTTTGAAAAATGCTTTTTAATAGCTTGCACATTTCAAAAATACAAAACTATTTGCAAGGGTGGATCCTGTTTCCAGAGAGCTATGTATCTAATTCTTTACTTTCAATGCTTTGAGCTCTTTGAGTCATAATACATTTTCCCCTGTACTGAATACAGAACCAGGCCCTTGCTCTTGCTTTACCCCATAGGCCAACATGCCCATCCCATTTCAGCATTTCTTGGCTACCCTCTCAGCCCATAGACTTTAGTCTGTACAAATGGAGAACACTCACAAAGGTGGTTTAAAAACCTCACAGCCCAGCCCCTGTGATGACAAAGGGGAATATTTTGTAATAGCATGGCAAGTCTACTGCAACAGAGCAGCATCCACCACACTGCTGGTCTTGTAACACTGGCCCAAGAGGTTGCCATAAGACGCATCCTAAAGAAGTTTTTGTTTATACCTAGATGATACTAACAACCCTGCTAGGAGAAATCCTGTGCTATTTCTATGAGAAGCTACAGAGAGCCTCAGAGTCCACAGATTTTGATTTTAAATTCAAATTAATCCAGTTTTATATACCTTACTCAATGAATAGTAGAGAGCTAAAATCCTAGAGGAAAGTAAGATAAGACTGGCTTGAAGTCAACAGAAAGGCTTTCAAGAGCAGCCGTGTTTCTTTCCATGTCACTGAGTCCAATTCTGATCTAGCCACAGGCACAATTTTGCTTTATCTCAAAACCAGCTCTGATTAAAGTGAATGATCCTGATGGTTTCTTGCCTCCTTTTTCCTGGGAGAGAAACACTAATCACAAGTGATTAACAGCACAACAGATCTATCCGTTCTAATAAAGAACTTTCTCTTTGCATCAGATACACAAGCATCCTTCCCCCCATGTCTCTAGGACAGCTTTAGAGCACTGATCTTTCCAAACCCCAAAGGTGACAGCTCAGTTGTACCCTTCACTCCCACATGAGAACATTCCAAAGATCAGGTTCAGCCCTCAGTGACCGCCTGGCAATGACAGCAGACTGGCTCTCCCTCACACATTCACAGGCATATCTGGTTTTAATTTCTTTAGCAACTCTAGCTCCCTCTTTCTAGATTTCCCAGGCAGACTAGCTTGAGCTAAATCCCAGTCCCAGCTCAGTGTCACTTAGAAGGGGGAAATAAAAATGAGCTGGTGATGGAGCAGAGGGATGGCAGCCAATGCGTGCTGGGCACGGGATCGGATGTTGCTGACGTCAGGCCCTGAAGGCTGCTGTGCCATTTCCAGCAGGTACCTCCAGATGAGCTGTTCCCACAGCTGCCGTGCAGGGCCTCCCAGAGAAAAGCCCGTGGACTGGGCTCTGCCAAAGGTAGTTTTGGGATGCTTTCTTGACTCTTGACTGTGCAGAATTGTTTTTTGAAAAGGCGACTCGTGACTTTAACTGAGTCGACTCTCTGAAATTCAAAGTGCCTCCAACACCAAGGCAAGCAGGAAAGCTGGCAAGTGTCTGAAGTCCAACGCCGCTGTGCTTCCTTTAAAGTCTCTCGTAAAAAATCGTGGGCTATATTAATCCTGAATTTAACTGCAGTGAAGTAGGCCGTGACTTCAATGAGATACACACATTCCCCAGTCAGGTTTTGAATAAAGAATTTTACAAGTTTACATGATCTAAGAGCCACTGAGCCCTATGTGTGAGGGTTTTCAATGGCACTGATTCAGGAGTAAAACAGGAAGAATGCCTCGGTTATCCAAGTGCTATATCCCATGCAGTATCCAGTCAAGCAGGCTGTTTCTTCTCTGGCTGCAGTATTTGCCTACAAAATCAACCCGCCAGTTAATTAAACTCTCATTTTCGGTTTTAAGGCAGGTGCCACTTAGACTAAGAATGGCTCCACAACTTATTTCTTCCAGTATTTTCCAAGAGCTTCAAGCTCTTAAGCAGATACTTAAAAGCATAGCAGGTTTAAATGCAGCATTAAATCTACCTTATTTTAACAAATAATCACAACTACCAAGTACTCTGATAAAGTCAATTTTAAGTCCCTCAGCACTTTCATGGGCTTGTTTACTAGCCTTCTTTCTGATGCTCTCAATCTACTCCCTCTTCACATTGTGACAAGCAGAAAACAGATCAGAGGATTTCCAAGACAGTTACTCAGCTTCAAAAAGGCTGATGTACAGTAGATACCCTGCAAACTGTAATATAAAGCTCTACAAAGTGTCATTGCTATGGAAACATGCAAGTAATCTGTGGTTAGGCCAGCTAACATTTTAATGACATAGTCCTTGAGGAGAGAAGAGTTTTCCCTTTGGAGATACAGATGAAGACTTGGAATGAAAATGTAGGCTAGCTTTGTTGAAGAGAAAAATTCTCCCCAATCTTTAACCACTCTCTGCCGTCTTACTCAATTTCTCAAACACTCTTCTCAATTTCTCTAACACATTTCAGGCAAAGTCTCAAAATTTTTCCTTCCCTCAGGAGTCCTGTACTTGTCCCTGCTGCATGAGAACCCCCTCAAAGATATCTGTGAAAAAAGCACAGGCTTCTGCAGAGGTTTTCCAGCTGACAAAGAGGAGGGTCGTGCACACCTGCTGACAGCAGCTCATTCTCCAGCACTGGCAGGTGAATGATCTTGGCAGCTCCACACCTCAGTTCTCCTGCCAAGACCCCTCTTGCAGAGCGTTGAGCACCGATGCCCTTCCAAGCTGCCCTTCCTCAAAGGGCAGCTAATGTGCACACAGAACTGCTCTGGGAATGGGGAAGGAAGCTCCTTGATGGAATTATTGCTGGCCACAGAACCTCAGGCATGCTCACATTTTCACCCTCCTCCCCCAAAATGGGCGAGATGCCAAGGAGTAAGACATATTCAAAGAATTGAAGTCTTTCAATATCTCATTACAGAAAACAGCAGACTAGTTGGCAGAAAGCCAGGCAGGCTTCCAATGAAAACACTCCCATTATAGCTTTGCTTGTGTTTCTATGAACTTTCATAAAAAACAACACCTTTAAGAAATATTTCAGTTTTTATTAATTGGCTTTTTTGATAAAGATCTGTTTTGTTTGAAAACTCCCCAGCTATCCAGCCCTCTCCCACACCTCCCAATCACCATTTCACCTCCTACAGCCTGACAGGCTTCTGCTGCACTCTGTTCCTCATGAGCATCCACAGCTACTGCACAGGTTAAAATATTATCTGCTCTGGGACACCTG
Organism: Leptocoma aspasia; assembly: GCA_013399835.1. Classification (NCBI taxonomy): domain Eukaryota; kingdom Metazoa; phylum Chordata; class Aves; order Passeriformes; family Nectariniidae; genus Leptocoma; species Leptocoma aspasia. Next base: position 235,410 of record VXAX01001062.1, on the reverse strand, counting down.
CAGAACAGGGGACAACAACAGTGTGTGAAAAGGCTGGATCAAATTCAGCATTCCTTTGGGCATTTCAAAAGCACCTCTCACTACTTTGCATGCCCTATTACTTCACGGGCTGAGACATAAGGAATGGAAGATGTTCACAGTCAGATAAATGACATGGGGATCTTTGACTTCTGTACCAAAACACAGCTCCTCCCCTTCATTCCAGCCTTTGCATGAAGGTGCAAAGCCAAAAAAAACTCAGCTTCCCAATTATTTTCACTGCCCAAAGAAAAACTGTTTTCCTTCCAACCCAGAGGCCAGTGTGACTGCTGCAAAGCTACAGCAGTGTCAGAGGTTCCATGACCAACAGGGTTGAGGTGACTGTCCCAAAATTAATATGGGGAGGATAAAAAGGATAAGTCCTCTTTCACCTACCAGGCATAATTAGCACACCCCAAATGAACTGGAGAGGTTTTAGAACTTTTGCCATGTTTCATCACTCAAAGATTATCACTACGCAGCATCACATGCCTGGCTCACACAAGGAAGGAATAATTTTATCATGTAGACAGCAGGCCCAGACTTTTGCCAGCTCTGGATGAAAGTCCATGACAGACATTTTATTGCCATGAAGACTTCAGATATTCAACAAGAATACTGTACCTGACAGTATCAAAATGTCAGGTCTAGAAGACTATACAGCAAAAGTAAATGTAAAGTGCAAGGAGCAAGGAGTTTCCCTTTTGCTTTCTAAGTAAAGCAGCTCCTCATCTGCCTTCACAGAAGAAACACTACAACTTGTTTTCTACTCCTCCACAGGCAGAGTCTTCAAAACACTATTAAAAGTACTCATTGGTCAATATGCAGGAATAGATTTTTTGACAAGAGCAAGGAAAACACAAAATTCAGAATAAGCAAAGAACTACAGTGATTGAGAACAAAGAATTGGCTTTTCGTTGTAGAAGAGAAGGAATGAAGTCAGGCCCAAGCAGTGACAGCTACAGCTAGGAGACATACCAAAACAAAAAAAAAGATCTTTTAAATAATAACTAATTTTAAATAATAAATAATTTAAATAAAAACAGCTCAGGGCTGTTTCCCCCAGGTATTTCAAAGACTAATCATCCATCCAGATGTCAGGTACAAACCTCACAGGGGATCCAGTTCACAGAAATAACTGGTGCTACTGAGAAGTCTGCTGCACAAGAGGCTATTTAAAAATAATACAGCTGCAAATGCGTATGATTCTTGCTGCTCTAAGCAGCATTTTATTTCAGCTTACCACTAGCTCCAGTCTTTCAGAGCAGTATGTAAAACTGTTCCTCATACAGTACCTGTCCTTGTGCTATGTCAAACCATTTTCTAGTTACCAAAGTACAAATATTTCAACACTGCTTAAATTGCTAAGAGTGAGCCATCTAAATCAAGATCAAAAGGTGCATTTCTATATCAAGACTCCAGAAGAAATTTTAAGGTAAAAAAGGTATTCAGAGGGAATCTGTTGTACACTTTGTCATGAGTCATCTTTAAGAGCCCTGATCTTGAAGGAAGCTCCACTGAGGCAGAAGTCCCAATCCATGGGATCCCACGCAGTGCCTGCAGCAGAAGGAGGGGTTCAGAGCAGACATGGAAGAGTCAAGCCTGGCCATTGCTCATGCTCAGATTCAATCTCTTTACTCAGTACATGGTGATCTTCAAAGTATTTTAATGAAATCCATTTCAGAGCAGCAGCTTGACTTCTCTCACTGCCCCAAAACTTATCAGTGAGACTTTTCTGTACCCTTCAAAACTGAAAGGATCTTAAACACTCATTTCATTGATTCAAGCTGCCTTGTATCCTTCAAGAGACACTCTCAGAGACAAGAGATGAATCAGGGTAATGAAGCCAAAACCACCAAAGACTTCTAATTTGACACTTGGGAGCAGTTCCTTTAGGGCCAACGATGTAGTTCTGACAACGTCTCCAGGACAACTACACAGGGCAGAGCAGCAGGAGTACTGACAGCCTGAGAAATTCAATTGCAATGTACAAATTCAGGTTGTAACAGACAACAGGACTTACAGGCATGATACAGTCAATGAACTTCTCATCCCTTTTGTCTCTTAAGATGTTTTCCTGGGACAGGTGTTCAGTGCAAGCCCTACTGCCCACACTCAAAAAGCCCCACACGTCAACAGTAAGCCAAGATCCCCCCATTACAGCAAATTTTCTTGAACTCCATTACAGCAGCTGTGCCTTCAGGGGTTTTGTTTGGGTTTTTTAAGGGGAGGCATGCAAGGAAGGAAAGAATTCCTCTGAAAGAAAAGCCGATTTATGTGCAGCACCAGATTTTGGGGACTCCAGAGACAAAGTTCGGATGAGGCTACAGAAGGTAAAAACCTAAAAAAATGGCTCCAGTATTCTTCTTGCAAGAGTTAGAGGAAGAAACTAACAAACAGAGAGTAAGCAGTAGTTAATAAAAGGAAGGATTACATTTGGAAGGAGAAAACTGACCTGAAGTACAAGAGTCACCAAGTGACACTGAACCAAAAGTCAAGTTATTCTCTAGCAAAGGAACAAACAATATAAAGGAGTAGATTGGTATTTTTATAATTCTTCCAAACCCACCAACTTTTGTGCAGAGGAATGCGATGTTTTTGAAGCCATTTCTAGGTAACTATGTGCCATCTTAAGGGATATCTGCTTTTGGAAGTAAGATTCCTATGAACTACCACCAAAATCACACAAACTGGTAGAGTCTGGGTGAATGCTGGAAGCAGGCACAGGCTGAAGCAGCTGAAGTATTTCATCTCCTTTTTCAAAGGGCTCAGGATGGAAGGCATCCATCTTGAGTGTGCTGCTGCACTCAAAGCCAGTGAAGATCCTGGATCCTGATCAGCCACAGGAAAGCTTCGGAGCTCGTTGTGCTTCAGCATCAGGATTCACCAGGCAGCTGGGCGGTGTTCAGCAGGGCAGCTGGAGTCCTTTTTGGACCGGGCTACAAGAGGCACCACCTGCACCTTGCCTTTTTTTTGTACTGTATGAATCCTTCTAAAGCTCCCTGTATATAGACATTTTTCTTCAGAACTAGAAAAACTCAAGATACTGGAATATATTCACTGGAACATTGCAGAATCTTTGTCTGTTGAGTGGAGGACACAGCAAACATGAAGGACAATGAAAATATCTTCTAAAAAAGTTACATCCACTCACACTGTTTGGGGACCCAGCACCAGCTCATTGCTGTAGTTTATATTATGTGGAGAAGCAAATTCTTGCTTACTTAGCTATTGTGCAGACTTTAACCTGTCAGAAGAAATTAGATAAAAAGCAGAAGAAAAAAAGACGATCTGACTCATTTCCATAGGGGCACTTAGTACATGAGCAGAGATTGTTCCTTAAGCATTACTCAGCAACCTACTTTACAAAAATGAGTTTTCCAAAAAATCCAGCTAGAACACACCTACTGCTTTAATGGGACTGAAGTTTTACAGCAACCTGTTTCAACACAGTTAACAGTCTTTCTGACAATAATAAAGCCTAAGCTTTAAAACACACAGGGCATGCTGATAAAAGTATTCTTTATTCTTCTCTAGCTCTCTGCCCAAAAAGTGACTCACTAAACAACCAACATGAGGTGATGTAAGGCACCCAACTGTGTTCAGTCCTGGGCACAGATGTGTATGACCAGCTATGCCTCTGTTTTCCCAAGCTGTAGAGCAAAGATAAGCACAAATAGCTTCAGTCTGGAATAAGATAATCATGCAGGCAATGGCAAAGACAGAAGTCAACTCTGCTGCTTGGGGAAGCAACAGGCCCCACAGAAAACTCCAGGAAGAGTCTTCTCCTTTTAAACACGTGAGACAGAAGGAACACCATGATTAACCCCTGTCAGGTACGGGAATCATGCAAGACACAAAACTGTTTGGAACAACAATTGCAGAAATAACATTTGCTGCAAAAACACATGTTGAAGAGCTTAGTTTCTTCTCAGAATGTTCCCTCGTGTTTTAGTTTGCATAAACCTATAGCTTTAAGAACACAGAGCTGAAAAACTCCTTTCAGCAAGTTTTGCCTCCCCAACTATTCCTACATAATCTGAAACCTAGTGATAAACACAAATGTCAGCCTTTTAAGGCAGGCTCTCTCATCTCAAGCAAAACAGCATTTCACTTTCTATTAATGATGCTATTTTTTGTGGTCATGTATTTAATTGAAAGCTGATGAGTGATATTCTTTAACAGTTAGAGCCATCAAAATGAAAACGAAATGCAAGGAATGCAAAAGCAAGCCTAAAAATGCAATCAGAAATAAAAGAATGGTTACAGAAGTCATTAAATAAAAAGGCCAGTAGAAAACTCTAGGTGAAACAAGAACAGAATATAAGCATTTTGCACCACTGCCCTCATAGAAGCTGAGACTCCAATCCAAACAATTTTCCCAGATATGCAGACTACAGTGACTGAGCCTTATTTACTCCCTGCTCTACCCCAAATCAGCCTGCACAAACTCCCCTTCTGTAACAGGGAAACTCCCAATCCCAAACATCTACTATTTTGAAATATGATTTTCAGCCAGGCTTAAATTTGCAAAAAAGACACTTGAAGCTACAGTGCTGTTGTTTTGAATACATGCAGTAGTAGAACTACGAACTTTTTTTTTAAGATGTGCAAGAATAGAACTTTTCTTTGATAAGCTTCTGGAGTCAGATAAGCTGAAGGACAACACTGACAATGCTATTCAAATTTGCATCTGTTCTCCCACTGGAAAACTAGTCAGGCATAGACAGGCAGTGTTCACCTACATCTGGATACTGTGTACCACAAACCCAATTTGAGAAGCCACATTCAGTTTCCACTGTAACACTGATAATGACACAGCACACCTGGTATCCCAGTAAACACTGCCCTTGAGCTCAGAACCCTGTGTTTTCCAAATTACAATTACAGTATCGCTCCCCTAAAATAAGGGTTGTCAAATTACATATGAGAAGAAAATAGAAACTATAATGAATAAATACAGTCTTTCCCTTGAATACTTGGAATACTTATCTTACTCATACACTGGCAGTGCTGCTTCTACAAAGCAGACTAAACTAAATAGCCCACAGATTATTGCTCCCCCCACTTCACTATCAAAAGATTTTGTAGCAACAGCATTGTTACAGCATACGAGGCAAGGCAAAGTACTGTTCTTGAAAAGACAGCTGGATCAGGTTATAAATGTAGTTGGTCATATTTCAGGGCTCAAACAGGTAGCTTCCATATAGCTTTAGGTCAGAGTTATTGTACTATCTGTTCATAGACAAAGCCCATTCTGCATTAGGAAGCCTACCTCAAACTTGTGGTTTTCTTCACAACCCACACAAAGGAAACTAACCTCTAATTTGTAGTTGAGCCAAATATCTTTGTTGACATCTGTATCAGAAATCCCACCAGAACACTCTTACTGATTTTCATCCAACTGTGACAAAATGTATTCAGTGATTACACATTTTATCACCAACAGAACTGATAATGCATCCCAGATCTACAGAGGGAAAGACATTACTTAGCCCTTCTAAGTAGAAGTGAGGCAATACATAGGTAGTGGTGCTTTAGATACTCTGGTAACTTTTGCAGTCAATTTCAAATCCTCTGCTCAAAAACTTCTGGCAGTAGCAACCTTTTGCAGACCTGAACTGCTGTTGTCAAATAAACTAAATTCAACCCAGAACCTATTTTCTTGTCTTTTCACATACCAAAACCCACAGCAACAACAAACATATGAGTGAACCCCTGACAGTTTCCTAACACCAGAGCCAGCACATGATGCTGGTACAGCCACAATACTCTAACTTAATCCATCAGAAAGTTGTGAAGCTGTTATGTTAGCTGTATGCAAGTGATGGCCCCAGTTGTGTCTTTAGATACTGAAAGTTACTGGTTGCATATAGTATTATTTGCCATAAAGAGATCCTCCCTTATGCCATTGATGCACGTATAAATGCAAAATAAAATGTAAGCAGAAGGAAAAAGCATGAGGTAACAGGAGTCATCCTTCTGGTTGTCACCACTGTGACTCCTGTGTCAGCTGTACTGCTCTAAATTATGCTTTGTGAGGCTGGCAGAGCTGCATCCCTAGTTCCATCACTCTGTTTGAGAAAACTGTCCCACTCCTATGTTTTGGACAGATTAAAGCCTAGCAGAAAGCTTGCAGTTCCTTGTTGCCTGCCTGCCTCTGCTTGAGTTGAGAAAAACTCTAGTGAGAGAGAGGCATTATTACTTTTATTTCTGAACTTTTGAGCAAACCTTGTAGCAGAGAGGCTCCAGGACCTGCTCTGAACATCCATTTACACCTACAGCCCCGAACAGCAAACACAAGCACATTGATAAGCTGGTGCAGGTGCACTGAGGCCTGACAGAAGCTCCGGCTGTGCTGCAGGCTGCCTGCCATCACCAGATTTTATTTCTGCATTATTATTGGGCAAGGCTAAGGTGGGTATTAAGACGGCCTGCCAAGATAAATTAAAGGTCTACCGGCCCTTAACGAGAAACAGTATCCCCACCCTCGGCTGGGAGGTTATAGGTGACACCGCACATTATGTTCACCTTGCTTTTGTCTTCTGCCTCAAGTTTAGACGCAGTAAATGTAATCAGGGGCAGTCATGCGTGAGCCCAGACACTTGGCTCCCGGGATCCGCCAGTGCCCGGTGCTGCAGCACAAAACCCAGCCGGGGATCTCTCGGCTCAAGTTGTGGGAACAAAGGAGCGCTCCGGCTGCCTCGGCAGCGGGGCCGCACACCGCTGCTGCTGCTCTGAGGGTGCTGCACACACCGCTGGTGCTGCTCTGAGGGGTGCTGCCGAGGGAGCGTCGCCACCACTCAGCCTCCCAGGAGCTCCGGCCACCGCGCCGGGAACGCTGCACCGAAAACCTTCACAAATTTTTTGTTGGAAGTGGGCCAAATAGAGCTGTGGTTGTTACCGGGTGCAAACGCAGTGACTTTATCCCAAGGCATGCCGAGTGTTTAAGCCTTCCAAATAAATTCCTCCGCACTCCCCTTAGGGATGACCTATCATCCCAGGCCAGAAAATGCTTTCCCACCCTGCCTCTGGACAGGGAGAAAGCAGACCCCCTCTGCCACACTCTTCCTCCCTCCCCCTGCAATTTAAAAGTTACAGTTCCACGAAATCAGGGCATCCTATGCACCATTTCCAGCTCTGGCTCGTCTAGTTTAAAAATATGAAAGATAAAGTTACTGAACACTTCAGGGATCAGCCTGTAACACGAAGTCCTTTTGCTAACTGGTGTTTGGACTGTGCAGATCCTTGATGCCTGACAAGAGGGCTACAGTGATGGAAGCATCGACATTATTAATGATAGAAGAGCTGCTTCTTAAAGTAAACTTTGAAAGGCTTTGTAAGAATTTTGCATGGCCAAATTCTTGCAGAAACACTGGAAAGTTGTTTTCTAACCAGTTCATTTTGCCCAGCCCCTTTTAGCAGCCTCCTTGTACTAAGCCATTCTAGGGGCTTTATTTTTTTTTTTTTTAATAAAAGCCCCACACTAATTGCTTTAAGTCATCTACAATGGGACTTGGGGTTTTGTTCATTTGATACAAGCACACACAAATACTTACCTCGTGAATAGTTAAAAATGAAAAGCATTTACAAGAAAGATATTCTTTAAAATTCACAGAAGCAAAGTGATTTGACTGAACTTTAGGCTTTCAGTAGTAACATCTAAAAATAGGTAGTGTCAGCTATGCAAGAATTTAATGAGTAGTGGCCAGCGCTGTGTGTATGAGAGATCTGTCCAATTTCTAAAGCGTCAGAATTACCAAAAGAAGCAAGTACAGGTCCTTGAGATCCAAAAATCTCAGGATGATCACCTCCTCCTGTTTTAATTAAAGTACCACATACCTCCAGAGAGAAAAATACAGCTCACTGTGCTGAAACAAAGAGAATAAACCACACTTACAGATACATGCCACGATTCAGGCACAGGTTGAAAAGCACATTCTGAGAGTACACACCCCATAAAAGACAGCACTTAGAAGTACTTATTTGCTATCAATTTCTCTGCAGGCTAAGACTTTCGGTGCATATTCTGCTGTACCTTCTGGCTGTACAGATCAGAGACCTGCGAAGATAAAGGCCCTTCAATTACCTTACTGCTTCAGCCTGTTTCACTCTTACAGGTATAGATACAGTTTCACCAGTACCCATTTATGCTTACTTTAATTCATTTACCAAAGAAAGACTCAACCTCTCCTCCTCACAAGCCTTCCCTCCCTGTTCAGACACAAAAGAAACTTTCTGCCCCATCTAAAAACTTCAGGCAAGCAAGGGATAATACATTTCCCCATTTTCAGCACTAGCAATCCATGGAGGGGGGAGGGAAGAAAAAGTGCATCAAATGCTTTTGAACAAGGTTATTAAGTGTTATCAAAGTAACTGTGCCTCCAGGGATGGATTCCAGCCTGTTCCCAAGTATTATCCCCCCATCACCAAAACCCAGCGACAACACACACCTCATCTGTCACTGCTGGAAGAGAGCTGGGGAGAAAAGGGTCTTGGAGACTGTAAAAGCGATTAAACTGGAACTGAATGGAGGTGGGTAAATCACCACCATCAAAGTGTTACAGGCACATAAAGGCACACAGGTGAAGAGGATAATAAAAGCGCTCCTCTAGGAGCGAATACAGCCGAAATATACGCTTTTCAATAAAGGTTTTCAAAAAAGGAGACACGGGAGAGGGGCTGCGAGCAGCTCTCCTCCTCCTGCCTCCTTCCATCTCCCAAAAGACACCATAAATTGCTTTTCTCCTCCCACCTCCCCCACAAAAACCCCCAGTATTAAAATACTTTTGCCCAGGAGACAGCAAGCTCAAGTCCCTGGGAAGTTTACACAAAGTTTAACTACAGATATTAATTTTCACCCCCCCCCTTCCCCCTCTCCTTTTATTTTAAAAGGGAAACGTCTGCAGGAGGAGGGAGGGCAGGGATGGACGCAGTCCCCGACCCGCTGCCAGGGGTGCGGGGCCAGCTCGCAGGCTTCGGCTCCCTACCTGGAGGGTCCATTTCAATGTAAAATATCAGCTCAGTGGAATAGGGCATCATCACTTCCCTCCAGTCCGTGTCATCGCGGTCCATATCCCACACCGTGTTGTACATCGCGACAGCCAAGTCCCGGCAGGGTTAGAAATAAGAGGTTGGATAGCTCGGCTTTTAATAGAGAGGTGGAAAAAAAAAAAAAAGCGAGGGGATAAAAAAATAAAAAGAAAACAAAGCCGAGAGGAATTCACCTCGCTCTAAAATAACACTTTTAGCGAAAAAAATTCAAAATCGCAAAATTAAACTTAAAAAAAAAGCCTCCACGCAAGTCACCTCAGCAGCTGCCCTGCAGGAGCTAAAGGTAGGTAGCAATATACATAATAATATATAGAGTACTTCTTTGTGTTTAAAAAGACACCTTTCCACAGAAAAGCCGCTTTCCTGAATTCTCTCTAAAAATCGCCGTTTTCGANTGGAGGTGAACGGGGGTGTGTGTGAGCGGGCGCTTCCACGAGGCGGAGAAAGGGGTGGGCAAAAAAAGAAAAGACGTAAAGGAGAAACGTTTCTCTTCGCACCGGCGAGGCAGACCCGCACAGAAAGCTTAGGGTAGAACAGAAGTCTGCTGTTCCCCTTTTTCTAACTTTTACTCCGCTCGCTTTCGCCACATTTCTCGACGCCTTTCCGCAGTGCTCCCCCCCCGTGCTGAGGCGCGGAGTGGAGGTGGTAGGTCCCCCGGCTGGCCGGCCGCCAAGGGGCCGCTGCCGCGGAGCACGCGCGGGGGGCGGGGGGAGCGGAGCGCAGTTGCCAGAGCTGCTGCCTTTGTCTGAGGGAGCAGCGAGCGCCGGGATTGGCAGAGGGCTGCGGGCAGCCCAGCCAATCAGCGCGCGGCGGGGCCGGCCGGCTCGATGGCGATTGGCCGCGAGCACCGGTTACTAAGCGGGACAAAGGAAGGCGAGCGCTGAGGCGAGAGCGGGGCTCGGGGGGCGCGGGGTGATCCGGCCCCGCATCCCGGCCCCGCATCTCGGCCCTGCATCCCGGCCCCGCAGCTCCCCGGCACCCCCGGCCCCAGCGCTGGCCCTGGGGAAAGGCCTCCTGCCCACACCGCCGGCGGGGCTGCCCCCGCCCCGAGCCGGTGCGCCGCAGCGCCGGGGCTACCTGCCACCCTCCAGCCCGGGCCGGCCGCCGTGTGGGGATGAGGCCTGTGGAAGACCTGGGCACGGGGGACCCTGTGCAAGGAGAGCCGCTGGCCGCATTCCCGGTGGGAGCCTGTCCTGGCTGACCCCTCAGCCGCTGCACTGGCCACAAACACGGGCTCTCCTCACTCCTCTGCAGGGCCCTGGCAGCCAACTGCTGTGTGAGCCACATAATTACGTAATAACCTGCCCATCTCAGAGGGCACCGTAACTATCGAGTGCGACCCTCGAGAAAAACCCGACGCTTTCTAGTGACATAACCAGCGGTGGGGGGGGAAAAGAAAAACAACCAAAACCACAGGAAAAGGCACCAATCTGGATGTCTGTCTCTCACCAGGTTTGGGATGTCTGAGCTGCAAACGCTCCCGAAATGGAACCTCAGCCTGCCTGGCAGCCACATCCCGATGGGCAGCCACAGCCCGCAGCCCACAGGCACCGGCGGGAGGCAGAAGTGCAGCCAGCTCGGCACTCAGCCTCGGTTTTGGCACCGCGAAGCATCCTTACAGAACGGCTGCTGCTGAGAAATTAAGGAAAAGTCCTTTCTTGAGACTCCCAGCCAGTGTCAGAGGCACAAGGATGGACAACACCTTGATTTGCTGTGGAAATCTCAGGGGATGTTGGAAAACCCAGCATTGGAGTTGTCTGATTTATTTGCACTTCAAAGCGTAGAAGGGCGAGTGACAATAGTTTGTCCTGCTCTGGCACTAGGTAGCAACTCCTGGAAACACCCTCCTAGCTTGGCTGAACCTTAGGGTGACTGCGACACTGAATAACTGAAAGGCTGTACCCGATGGAAGAGTATGAGGGAAGATCTGAAGTTTGCTGATGTATCGTAACCTCCACAGCAAGCAATTTAGAGCAGCCTGCTCCAGGACCAGAACTCCTTGAGGGATGGATGGCTGCAGAAGAGCACAGGGCTTTGATTCAAGTCACTCACTGTATATAAATTAATTTTATAAACCCATCCACGAACTCTGATTAATCCATGATAACAGCTATGATTCCTTTTCCTAATTTTTAAATTAAATTATTGAGCTGATACTATGTATCAGCTCCAGCTTCTTCAAAGGGAAATGCCCTCCTTGGAAGCACAGCTGGCTCCCCCAGTGAAATTTAACTTGGTGCTTTGGGCCCAAGCCATTAGCTGCCCACTGGCAGGGTGTGGGGCATCCCACAAGGATTGGGAATGGGTGGAGGTGCAGAAGTGGATGCTGCTTTGCAGGCCCTGCAGAGCTAAAAACCGGGGTTGTGGTCCCTATGGCAGCCCCCAAACTTAGATTAGCAGCTGTGGCAGAGAGGGGGGAGGAGGCAGACTCAGGTTGAAATTCATTTTCCCCCTTCCTGCACCTCATTATAAGTTCCACCCACATAAGACCTAATTACTTGGCTTTTATGCTGGCAAAGTGGATTTCATCCTTGCTGTTTCCCATGGTGGTTGCCTTCATTTTCATGGCGGCACTGATGGTTACAGCTTATTGATGTTTTCACTTTAGTGATTTAAAGCAGAATACATTTTGTTATTAGCACTGGTTTCTCTCATTGCTGCTTTAATCAAAGATGCAATTTAAGGCACAGGATTGTGTGTAATGGTAAACAGTAGGATAATGCCTTGAGAGAACAGAATATTAATGAGTTTTTATTTCTCAAAACTGTGCTTATAATTTACCCAAGATTGCTTGGCTCCCAAAACACACGTATGGGGTGCTCCCTTTCGTACCACACTGCCTGCCTTGCACCAGGGATGAGCGTGGTGTGCATGTGTGTGCCCAGGGGGAGAGGGAGGCACATGTGCTGCCTTACACACTGCTGAACCCCCTCTGCCTGTGCCTCTCCTTCACAGGCACAAGGTCTGAGCATTGGAGAGCAGAGACAAAACCGGGAGCACGCTGAGGGCTCAGGGATGTTCAAGATCTGGGAGTGCTCCCACTGCCAAAACCTGGCCATGCAAACCCAATACATCATCCCAAGACAGGAAAAGCTGCATTCAAACACTGAAACAAAATAATGATTTGGCAGTGCCTGAGCAGGGGTCAAAGTGCTGGAGGAGGGGGCCTGGTGCCCCATGCTACGGCTGAAAGACAAGAAGTGAATCCAGTGCCTGCTGCCTTCGCAACATCCCGACGTCCCGTGTTGACGGCTGTGCATTTGCTCACTTTTCTTTCCTTGGATCTGACAATTTACATTTCAAGGCAAGATTAAATATTGAAGTTTTGAGCGCTTCCATGTGCTTCAGGAGGAGCTGAACAGACCTGCACTGGAACAGACTGAACACAGAAAAGCCATTTGTGCCAAACTACTTGGTTTCCTCTTTGCCGAGCCATGATAATGTGATATCCGACAGCTGAATGTAGGCCACAACAGGCTTTTATAGTTGGAGGGCTGGAAGAGGGAGGGGGGCTGAATCCACAGTGCTGCCAGCCAAATGCATGAAAATGATGAGAGACTTTTGGGGCAGGCTGGGGACTCCTGGCCACTCCCAAGATCCAGATATTAGCTGCACTGTTAGCACAAGCTCAGGGCCTGCTGGAAGGGAGTTTAGAGAAGGTAGAACTGCATTCACATCAGCAAGGACAACTCTCTGGTCATCAGTAGATGCTACATGAGATTACTGGCCTTTTGCTGCACAGACACCGGGATTTTTGGAGAATGTGCTGTGAGTGGTGGCCAGCTTCCCACGGAGGCAGCCACACCTTCAAGGAGCAGCACGAGAACAACCAGTTACGGCAGTTTGGTTTAGTTAACGGATTCTTCCTGCCTGTTTCTCAGCTCCTGGTGATGAGGAGACGAGGGAAGGCGGGAGGGTTTGTCTGCTTTGGCTCAGATGCTGCTGCTGGGGTCTCAGTGGGGCTCAGTACACTGCAAACCAACCCTGGGGCTTGCTGGCAGGAGAAGAGGTGTTGGGAATGGCAGAGGTGCATCCTGCCTTCCTGAACCATAGGGACAGTGCAAGCACCATCTCCCCCTTCAGTTCTACAGTCTGAGCCCCAAAAGTATCACAAAGACCACAAAGCATTTGCCACAAGATTAAGAGTATTAATCCCTGCAAGGGAGGAGCAGCAGTTTGCTTCCCTGTATCCTCCAGAACCTTCGTGTGAAATGCAATGGGTGTTTTTAACAAGGACTGTGCTTCCTCTCTCTGCTTTATAGTCATTTTATGTCCTAACAGGCTGCAAACAGTTGCCTCACTCCACCCCATATGCGGCCACATTTCTGTGGTGAGGAAAAACTCTGGCAAGTGTGCCGAAGTCGGGTGCTTTGGTTTGAAAATTATACATTGCATTAAAAACCTGTATTAAAGAATAATATGCGGTCTGCAAAAAACATTCAAATGAAACACTTCAGTGTTAGGAAGTGTCTTATTTACAGCAGCGAGAGCAGCTTGTGCCCTTTTCCCTCCCCTGTCCACTGAGTAAGGAAAGAGTTTGAAATAGGGGCTCATGTCCATAAAGGTCGGAACACAAGGCATGCACATAGAGCTGAGCTTGTGAGGAATCATACATTAGGCATTTCCTAACTTAAAAGCACTTGGCTTTGCATTGTAAACAACATTCTTTTAACATAGGAAATAACATTAAAAAAATAAAGAAAAAGATCTTTTAAATAAATGTCTACAATGTAGGTTATTGCAGCTGGACCTAAGGGATTCCTCAGCAAGGCTTGGACTGGCTTTTCCTCACTGCTCCAGAGGCTTCTGCCCAAAAAATTGCAGGAGTAACGGTCTGGGATGGAAGCAGAAAGCTGCTCTCCTGCAGGGGGAGAGGAGGTGTGTGGCTTTTCATCTGGACAGTGGATGCTAACCCCGTGCTCTGCACACGGACGTCTGGGGTGGACACATCTGCACCTGGAGGGTGCCCGGGGATGGATGAGGGGATGGGCACGGGGGCGGGGGGGGGGGAGGGAAAGGGCACACCGCACTGAGCTGTGCTGAATTGCTGCTTTGGCAGACAGCACCGGGCCAGCTCTTTAGAAAGTTCACGTTCAGTTATTGTTTTGACAGGCTGCCAAAGTTTTCCTGAGGAATGCAGGCAGCAGAAGGGAAATGGTGATTTTCAAACTTTTTTTTTTTTATAACTCAGCCAAACCAGAATGGAATTTCATGGGAAAAGTGAAAGGTACATCTCTAGCCTCGGGGCATCGTTGCTGCCAAGTTTCAGGGTCTGGCTGCAAACAGTGGAGGTGTCGGAGCATCTCCAAAACGGTACACCCTTGCACGAACTCACATGTGCTCACGCACACTCTCACACGCTAGAAGCATCTTCTCTAATGGTGACTGCTCCATGTCAGAAAACGGACATTAACCCGCAGCGCTTTAAAAAGAGTATGCGTGGTGTAAAAGCAGACGACAAAGCAGCTGATGAAAGGTTTGCGACTTGGGGGGACATTTCATTGCTCTCCCCACCCCAGTCCTGGCGTGCAGCCAGCCATAGGGGCACCGCTTCTCCCCACATGCTCTTCACTAGGTCAGTCCCGGAGCCACGGGGTATTTTTGCAGGTTTTCCTACCCCTAGGGAAGGGCAGGAGGTTGTAAGCTCCCCTCCTCCTCCTCCTCCTCCTCCTCCTCCTCCACAGAGGGAGGAGAGCAGCCGGTGAGCCGGGCTCTAGCGCTGCAGCACCCCGGGGTCTGCGGGGCTGTGGAACCGGGCTGGGGAACTGCCAGTTACCTTATATTTTCCAGTACACTAATTTCTCTTGTCATTTTGCCAGTGACAAACAGAGAGAGTTAAACAGAGCAATCCATTAAAGAAGCAGCCTGACATACCTATTGTTAAGGGTTTCAGCGATCCCCATTTACACTGCCTTGAAAAAAAATTTGCCTCGAGCAGCTCCAATTACAGAATTATCGGACCACACTCTGGTCCCTTTGTGCACTTCGCATCTCTGTCATCGTTCCAGGCCTCTCTCTATTTAGTTGCTTGGAAATGGTGTGCAAAATGGAAGGAGACTTGTAACAAATTCAGAGAAATTAGAGGGGGGATGAAAGAGAGAGAGAAAAGCTCCTTCCCTGATTCTAATGTCCTAAACCAGGACACTTTTAAAATGTAACACTGTATAGGAATTTAAAATATTTTTCACTTCCTCTATTCATTGCTTTAATACACTGGAACTACTTGCTTAGATTTCCCACACCTCCCCCCCACCCCCCTCCCTGCCAGGAATGTACAATAACCACTCTGTAAATTCCTCAGGTCTGATTTTAAGAGGTACTGTAGAACTTTAATCATGGAGGAAAGAAATAATCCCAATACCTTCCTGCAGTAACTATTTTTAATAAACATGGCAGTGTATGTTTTGATCCCAGCCAGTGATGCAAGCAGCAGGAAGAGGAAATCAACAGCACCTCTAGGAAAAGCAAGGTCTGAGCCCTGCTCTGCTGACATCCTACTTGGTGACCTTCAGGCTGGATTGCCAGCATGGGTTTGAAGGTGGCACCATTCCCGGTAAGAGGAATTCTGAAAAGCCCAGAGGACTTTTCACTTCCACAAAAGCAAAGCTTGGACTCTGTAGATTTGTTATTATTATGAAAAAAACCCCAACACAATTGTTTCCCTACCCTAGGATGCAAAGCTGAAAGGTTTCCTAACCCTTCACCTTTGGCTGAGTGAAGCATGGTCCCCCATGATGCAGCAGCTACATGACGTGGATATTATGCCCCCAACCCAGTGCGACATCACCTATTTATCTTCCAGCAAAGTCTTCCATTCCTGGCCTCCCAAATAATTTTACCATCCCTCTGCCAGTATTATCCTGGTAGCAGTACCCTCATAAGTCCGCAACATGCAAGAACCTCCTCCCTTTCCTTGCAGTGGAGATCATCTGGTTTTGCACGGAGGGAAAGTGAACAAAGCCACCCCTGGGCAATGCTGGAGGAGGCTGAGATCAAACTTCAGTCGTAATGCACCAGGGAATGCTGGCTTCCTTCTGGCCTAAAACAGAAGGAAGTTTCTCATGGCTGAGTCCCCAGTCCTGCCATGTAACTCCTTTGCCCCCATCCCTTTCCCTGGGATTTGATGGCGCTGACCAATCCATTTCTCTGTATCCAGGGAACCTCACTGCGGCACATCCATACTTGGAGCTCTGCACAGCTGCAGGAACGAAGACCTCCCATCCCAGATTTTGGGTGGAGATGGAAAGCAGGAGAAAAAACCCCCATAACAACCCAGGGAGCTCTCAGGGGTATTGAAAAGTCCTCTCATTTCTTATTAATCACTTAGGCCAAGAACTCAAGTGTCGGCAGTGTGTTGGCCGGGGTTGTTTTCCTTGCAGTTATCCACATGCAATTCATGCCTTGGAAAATGACCCATTTACCATCATGCATTGTTGCTTAGCTACACGCGCTTTCCCTCTAAGTTTTCCCAAATGGAAACATGGCTCTATTTGCTTTGGAGATAATTTTCCCTGGCTTTCTCTGCTTTACAGTAAATAAGCATAAGAAGAAGGGCCTCTGAACGCTGAGTGGAGAAATAAAACAAACAGTGCGGTGTAGGGAGAGCATTTAAAATCCAGCATGTGAATGCAATGCCTTCCTTTTCCAGCCAAGGTGATGGGCAGGGAGGATTTGAGGAAAGGCAACTTGCAGGTCAGGTTCATTAAGGCCTTTTTTTGTCTGCCATTTGCATAAAGGTTCTTTTTCTGCTGAAGATTTCCAAACAATTTGGTTGAATAATTCTGGGTTCCCAGGAGAAGAGTATTATTTCCCTGGAGGACAGGTGGACTTAGGGGCACTGAGAACTCACTCTGTGTCTCTGCTGCCATGCCTGCCTTGTGGAATCCTAGGTATCCTCTAGAAACATGCAGGAAAACACCTCCCTTGTGCCTGCAAACCAGCACACTACTTTGTGCCACTAGACAAGACTATCCATCAAACCCCAAAATTTCTCACGTTCATTAAATCCTGACTACACTGTCATAGCACGTGGTGGGCACAGGCTGGCAGATCAGCCACTGCAGCGTGAAGCTCAGCTTCCCAGCACACCAGGTAAATCTTTGGGCCATTTGCTGGAATCCTGAGCCCACCAGTGCCTATGCTGCACAGATGTCCTCAAAACATGCAACAAATCCAGGGATTTTGGAAAGCACGAGCTTTACAGCCCATGCATAGAGGGACTGTGTGGCACATGTTCAGCTGTATCCCTGGGATCACTGGTCTTGCTCAGCATGTGCCTTAAGGCTGAGTTGTGCTGGCATGGTGCTTGTGTCCAGGATTTCCAGATGTCCACCAGTTCATCTGTTCCTCAAGGATCAGACAAAACTTGCAACATCTTCAGATTTTACTAAGAACAAAGCTTTTGGGTAAAAAGGCAGCCAAGTCTCTCTCACTTCACATATGTTAGTAGAGAACTCAGTGGAAAACCTTTTGTTTCCTGGTGCCATGAATGTGCTGGACACGAGCTCTTTGTGCAGAGCAGACACAGCCGTCAGCTGCCAGAGATCCCAGGAGTGGGATGCTCTGAAGGGTGAGCTCTGCCCTGCCTTCTGCTGACAAAGCATAAAATTCATATTGTCTCCAAGCAGAAAAAGGGGAGAAACAAAGTAAACCATGTGATGCTGATTACCAGGCCAAAACACTGAACTAGGGTTTAATACAACAGTTTCCAGGGTGCCAGAAAGTGAAGAGGGATATTGTACCTATGCAAATCCCAGCCGGTGGGTTGACACATCCCAAACACTGCACTCTGTGAGACCTGCCAGCACCTGAAGAAGCACCTTTACTCCCCTAGAGCTGGGAAGCTCTTATCTTGCTTTGACCAAGTGTACACAATAGAGCTTTGTTTTGGGTAATACCTCCCAGATGAACGGCCTCTTAGAAGTGCTCTGAGGAATTAAATGAGTGAAAACAGTAGGAAAGGGAGAGGGAAGGGAAGGGGAGAAAAACTTGCTGCTGCCCTACAGGAGGCGAAGTCGGTAGATACTAAACCCACTAAATAAGGAGCTGTGATCTATGTCAGACTGAAAGAAGCAAATGTGACCCGGCTCCCTGCCCACCAGAGACACCTCATGACAATGTCTCAGTCTCAAAGTGGGAATCCACTTCACTGTCCTGTGTCCCTGCAGCAAGGGTGGGGATGCTGTTGCTTGCAGAAGCTGCCCAGGTCTGTGGTGCTCCAGCCCCCAGCTCCTCGCACACCAAGCTCAGGCACCTCATCCTCATGGTATGGCCTCCTGGCTCCATCTCTCTGCAGTGGGTGTGTTTCAGCACAGGCATTTTGGGGAGCCCGGCAGGTGATGGTATCAGATACTGTGTCCTCTCCTTCCCTTTGCCATTGCATTTCTGCAGCTGGGGCCAAATCCTGCTTCTGGCAATCCCCTCTGGTCTCTTTGGTTGATGGGAGATGCCAGGTCTTTCTTGTCCTGGGCAATGGCTCACTCTGGTTCAGTGCAGGCTGGGCATCTGACTTGGGTCCTGGAGCTGAATCAGGCTAAGGGCAGTTTTCACAAATGGAAATCCCCCTGGTTTTATTGTCTTTGAAGCCTGGAAACACCTGCCTGTTGCTCAGGGAAACAAGGCAGGCAGGATAAGGGTCTGGCAGCACCTCCCCTTTGTTCTGTGTCCTTCCTGGGCACCCTTTGGAACCCAACCCTTCCAGCACCCTGTGCCCCCCATGGTTGGTTAGGAGTTGGCCGTGTGAAAATCAAACATCAAAGAGCTCTTCCAGCAAGGGCTATTTCCACATCAAATGCCTACCTCCAGTCCTGAGCCATTGGGGAGAGAACTTTTCATAAAAGGAGAGGGAAGATTAATATTATTTTTCAAAAGTATAATGGGAGGTTTCCACTCCCCAAGCACTTCAGAGTTGGTTTTTGCACAAAGCCAGAATAATTTCAACCCCAAAGGAAAAAGAAAAATACATAAGAGGAGGTTAAAATGCCTGAAAAAATAGTTGGTCTGAATAGAAATGTTCAGGTCACTATCACTTCAGGGGCTAGAAGAGGCTGCTGCTGGGAGAGCCTGACTTTCCATAGGAATGCATGTCCTCCATTCTCACTCAGAGCAGCAGGCTTGTTTTGGATGCCTGCTTGAACACGGGGATGCAGGGAGAGCCAAGGACGGGCTGTCGGAACTGCAAACTGGTGAGAAGAGGAAGGAGAGGACAAGGGGTAGAGAAGATGCTGGAAGCACTCTCTTGGGCAAGTGGAATGGGAAAAGCCTGCTGTGAAGTGCAGCCCTCCCTGAGACTCTCCGAGAGAAAGGCAGCGCGAATCCGGCCGAGACGGGCTGGCAGCATGCCTGGAGCGTGGCATAGCTCTGCCTTGGAAAGGCACCTGCAGCCTCAGCATCTTCCTCTTACAAACATGCCACAGCATCACGGGGGAACCACAGTCCTGCAGCCTGACAGCCAGTTTCTGCTCTGTGAGCATGAGCCATTGGGCCAGACGGGTGTATGAACAATTATTTGATCATTTCCACTGCAGGAACCAACTTGACAAATACCTCCGATTCACAAGCTTGCAGTCTGCTTCTGAAAAACCAGACCAGGAGCAAGCTTCCACCCTGGAAAATCCCTTGCCTGTGTCTGCTGTGCATCCTTTCCCATGCTGGGAAAGGTTGGGCCAAATGCAGAAGGCACCATGGAGCTGGCAAAGCTGCTCTGGGGCAACGTCCCCAGGCCGGTGGGTCAGGGCTGGCAGGGCTTAGCCCCTGGGACATGGTGTGTCTTTGGGAGACTTAGTGCTTTGCTTGTTTTCTGCTTCTTGGTCAGTCAATAGAATGAAATTTTGCTAGTGTGTACCTCACCTTCCTCTGGACTTGGGGTACAGATGTGAAGTAAAGTGTGGGACAGTCCTTGCGGCCCCAAGCCTCACAGTCTCGGGTGACATGCACCCCTCAGTGATTTTCACTTAAAAGGGAGAAAATACTTGTGGATAAGGAAATGCAACATATGATCCTGAGGGTGCAGGGAAACTCTGTTGGTTAAGCCAAATCTTGCCTTTTCCCAATGCTTGAAGTTACCCGTCTGTGAAGAGGGCTGGAGCAGGCATCTTCACCCCATAAATCCCACTTAAGACCTAAAGAAAATGCTTCAGTGGTGCTTCAGGTTCATCTGCTGGCCACCACAGGGACAAAGGCTTCACACTGTCCCAAGCAAGCAGAAAAATCTGCCAGTCCCTCCACTGGAGATTGGAACTGATGGCCAGAGGGCAGTGATGGGAGAGAGCAGCAGCAGGAGGGTAGTTGGGCAGCAGTTTGTGGGACTATGCTGGCATCACTGTGTGCCCCAGTGTCCTTCCTCACCAGCTTTCCTGTGCACCTGGAGCCAAAGCAGGGGGGTGATGGCAGATGCTTCTCCCCTCCCCCAGACACTGGCTGTTACCAGGAAGGTGGGGGAGCCCCGGGACAGTGGCTCCGCGGTGATGCCGGGGTGTGACACGCGGCGGGTCAGTGCTGGGAAAGCCAAGGGTGCATTGGAAACAGGAGGCGCCTGCGGCAGACGCCGGTGCCGGTAGGACACGGCCGGTTTGCTGCCTGCGGGACTGCGAATGCCCTGCCCAAAACAGCTCGCTCAGATTTACTGTAAGCGGCAGCCAGGCCGTCCATAGCTTGTGGTGAACATACCAGCCCAGCCTGCAGAAAGGGCTGCGGAAGCCAAGCTGGCCGCTTGCCCAGCAGGCTGGAGGAGGGGAGCGGGGGTGCTCTGCAGCCCTGCCCCGGCACAGCACCCTCAGCCCCGCACCCTCTGCCTGCTGCAGGCCCCAGAGCCTCCTTCAGGAGCACACAGGGTGGATTTTCTCTTGCCAGGTGCTTTCTGCACCCAGCGTAAGGAGGGGGTGATGCTGTGGATGGAGCCCCCCCATATGATTCCACTGGGGCAGCTGGAGGAAAGGCAGGGAATTCCTGACTGTGGCAGAAGCCCCTTATAAGTGGCACCGCAAAGGGACTCAGAGGCTGGGCTGGGTGCTGCTGGCTGGCAGCCAGCTCATGCCTGGGGCACCTGGGGCCACGGCCGAGCCGGGAAACCCCCCGGCTGCGCCCAGCTTCCGCCCTTTGTGAGGGAGCCAGTGGCGGGGCGGTGGCAGTGGGATGGCTGCCATCATGTCATCCTGGCCTGGGCCGCCATGGAGGCTCTCGTGTCCCTGCAGCCGGTGCTGCCGGATGGCAGGACACCGTGCAAGGTCTGGCTTAGGGGACTCGCTGTCCCCTCCCATGCAGCTATGCTGGGAGGGAAATTTCCGATACTGCCGGCTTCCCAGAAGTCAGGGGAGGTTTCATCCCTGGCTTTGCTGTCTCAGCTCATGAGTCTTTCCCAGCTCAGGCTGTGACCCTGGCATGTGAGGCTTAGTGCCAGCAGCGTGGGACGAGACTGAGGGTGGGCAGCCCGTGGGGCCAGGCTGTGCGGAGCCAGCCACAGAGCTCCAGCCCTTCTCCTGGCCGCTCTCTCAGTCAGGCCATCTTTGCTGGTGGGTCTCCCTCAGTGCCACGTGCTGCCCAATGCCAGCCAGGTCAGTGACATCAGCACGTGCCATGTCCCTGTCCCTTTGCCTCAAAGCCTCACACCAAAACCCCCTATTGAGGCACTGTGGCCCCTGGCAGTGTTGGGGTCACTGTGCTGGGGGTGCTGTAGGTGTGTGCTGCAGGGCCAAGGACCAGGAGTTTTGTCTGTCCCCTTCCTGGCATGGGTACAAAGCATCCTGCGAGGGAATGCCCATAATGGGAGGGATTCTGCTGGCATGAGCCACCGAGCTGGTCCCATAGGTGTCCTGGGCTCTGAGGATCATGGGCCTGGCCCTGTGCAGGCAGTGGAGAATGTGGCTGCTCCAGGGTGGGATAGAGGAGTCAGGGGACACCAGCCGTGTGTCAGGTGACACTGGGTGTTGGGAGCATGACCATATCCTACAGCAGCCATCTCAACCTTCCCCAGCCACCCAGCACTGGCTACAGATATTTTCTGTTCTTACAAGAAATCCAGCTAAAAACAAGGAACTGTTCCAACCAGGTGGCTCCTCCAGAGCTTTTGCCTCTGGTCTGTGGTTAAGCAGCAGAGATTTTTGCTCAAGAATGTCCAAATCTTTGCTCTGCATAGGCTCTGATTTTGAGCTCCCAAGGACTAAAGGGCTCCTGGCATCTTCCCATCCTCCGCCTGTCCTGACTGCAGGGCCTGTTGCCAGAAAAAAAACTGAGCCTGGGACTTAAATGTCCAGCCCAAACCTGATGTGCCTGAGAAGGAGGAGCGCTGACCCTGACCCGCGCAGCTCTCCAGCACCAGCTCGGGCTTAACCCTCTCCTCTGCAGGAAGATTTGAAGCCTTCCAGTCAAATCCGGGAAGGAGTTAGCAAGTCTTTGTGGCAGGCGGATTAGAGGCAGAGGTAAATGCTCCTGCTAAGTGTAATCTGGCTGGTTAAAAGCTCAGCTCAGCCTCTATTGTCCTTGCTTCTTATAAATACAAGAGACAATTCTGCAAACAGACTTTTCCTATTGCCACGCAAGGGAGTGGTGAGAACCTGTTGTTCCACCCCTCTCCCCAGGATATCATTAGGATTTATTACCAACCCCCAGTGCCCTCCTTTCTCGGGGATGAGTTGGACACTGGCAGCCTCTGATCCTGCGGGTGCAGCAGGAGGGGGATTACAGCTCGTGGGGCCACAGGTCAGGGCAGGTAAAGGCAGCAGAAGCTCCCGACGCTGGGGAAATGAGACTGGGGGCAGAGCCAAAGCCCTCTTTCTCCCCACAAGCCAGAGGTTCCTCCAGTCCCACGCCCTGGGGAGCCCTCTGGATGAGATGGGGTGGGAGTCGTGAGGGGATAGGGACTGGGGGGCTAGGAGTTCTGCTCACTGTGGAGTATATAGCAACTCAAAACAGAAATGAAAAATGATCATAACTGTGTAAAAATAGTTTACACTTACTTCGTTCTCCCTGAAAGCTTCTGGAGCTGGTGGTCTTAAGGGTGTACAAGAGGGTGGCAGGAGCCACTGGCCATGTGGCAGGAGCGTCTGTATCCCTACTGTCCCCTGCAGGTGACGGGGCTCCCTGGGCAGTACTAGCCAGGACACTCTGTGCCAACCCCAGGCGTTTGTGGGTGCTCTGGAGAGAGTCCCTTGCTCCCACAAATGGAGGGTGCACAGATGACCTCTTCCAGGGGATTATGGCTGAAGTGGGGGGCTTTCATGGGAAGTATGAGCAGGCAGGGATCAAGATCTTACCAGGATTAAGGTATTTTCCATGCATTTAGACTAGTTGTCACGAACCCAGAGCTGACCTGCACAGCACCTGGGGACAGGGGAGAAGAGGGGAGAGAAGCTCGTGCCCACCCCAAAACCCACCCCAGGGCTTGTAGGGAGCAGAGGGAAGTTGGTCACAGAGGCTTGGAAGCCCCCAAAACCCCAGAGATGATCTCTGGTCCCCAATTCACAGAGGTGAACTGGTGCTGCACAGCCCCAGTGAGGTGCCTGCTGATGGAGGAGAGCTTGGGGGGCTCGGGGGGGACAGCAGCAAGTTCTAGGGAGGCAGCAGAGCCCTGTGCCCTCTCTGAGGCCAGGACAGAGGGGTCCATTGTGGGAGACGTGAGAGCTGGGTGGCTCCAGGAGCTTGGTAACCTTAATCCTCCCTTGGATTAATGCTTAGGGGAGCTGGGGACAGTGTTTAAACCTGCCAGAGTGAGCCCTCGTGTTGAGCGCAGCCCTGTAGTGGGGTCGGAGGGGGACAGAGGGCACAGGTTGAGGACAAGAAGAGGTGCAGGCAGTCCTGTGGCCTAGTCTGACATGCAGCGTCAGATTTTGTGGGCATGATCCTGGGCCCTGCCCTCCCTGGGAGCAAAGGGATGGGCAGTGTGAGGACCAGCTCTGTGACAGGGTCACTTCTGGCTACGCCGCCTGGCTCCAAGAGGCTGCTGCTGCTCTGGCTCCGCAGGGCCACTGGAGGCTGAACCCCTTGAGCCTGCCCAAGGTGAAAACCATCTGCCCTTGGAAGGATACTCTTCTGGGGGAATATCTGCCTGTAATGAAGTCTGGGATGAAATCCCTCCCTCAGGATAAATTGCCTTCCCTGGGGCTGAGCTTTCAGCCTGGCTCAGAGGAACAGTGCAAGGATGCCAGGGATGTTCAGACAGCCCATGTTCCTACCCACACAGACCCCAGACTGAGCCTGGACCCCCACAGAGGACCCTCTAGCTTGTAGCATTAGGAGCCACCCTCCTCTGTAGCCACTGGCCATGCTGGGGGGCTTGCAAGGCCATGCAGAGGCAGAGGAGTCCCAGCCCCAGCTCTTCCCCTGAAGCACCTGGTCCCAGCCTACCAGGACCCTACACCAGGTCCCTGTCCCCAGCCCCAGCTGAGCAGGAAATGCCACATGGATACCCCTAGAGGAGGTTCCTACCCCCTGACAGCGTGGGTACAGCTCTCTCCTGAGCATTCCCTGGTCCCAGCTCTCTACCAGGCACCTGGCTTCTGCATGAAGGTGCCCCTGGACCCCAAGCACCACTTACACCTCCTCCACCACTTCAAAGGCTTGGCCCCTCATGGGAATCCCTTGTCCTGTGCCTAATCCAGACCATGGCTCTATGTTGCCCAAACCTGCTGCCAGTCCCAGGGAGCTGCCACAGGACATTGTCACCCATCCTGATGTGGCCGGTGTCACCTTGGGTGCCTCCCTGGCAGGATGGGACTGGGCTTGCAGGGGCTGCAGGTGCTGTGTGTTCCCTGGGGCAGCAAGGCAGGATGGGATGTACTGTCCTAAGTGGCATCTTAACTAGATCTGATCCAGTCTTGCAAAGCCACAGCGCCTTCAATTCCCTTAGCGCTCCAAATCTGCTACTGTGCATCTAAGCGGATTATTTTAAATACCCCATGATGGACTGCTCCTTTGTAATATAAACCAGCCTCATGTGTCCCATTCCCCTCCTATTTGCTGTAATTTAGCTGCAGCTGTGACAGCTAGAAGTCTCCCCAGGTCCCCCTGCTCCCTAGGAAACATCCCTTGTACCAACCCCTTCCCCAAATCCTCTCTCCCCTGTGCTGCTGGATCCTGGTGATGCTCCCCTCCACATAGCCTTTAAGCTCTTGGAGTGAGTGATGGCTGTGGGATGTGCTGCCCCAGAGCTGCTTCATCTCTACCCAGAACTGAGCCTTGCACCAGCATCACCCCCGCCTGCACCTTGGGGCCAGGTTCGTGCCTCAGCTGCTTTCACCCAGAGAGGGGCCATGCAGGAACCCTTTTGGGTAGGTTTTGCCAGTTTTCAGGTTTTTGCTCAAGCTGACTGGCTCTGACACCTCAGTCGTGCCATGAAGTCATCCAAGAGAGAATATCCTGCCTCCCATTCCCACTGGAGCAGGGGTTTGGGGAGCACAGGGGCTGTCCTGGAGCCCACTCAGCCCCACTCTCAGCAATGGCAAAGAAGCTGCCGCTTTTCCAAGTGCTTCCCATTGGGGCTTGTCTGATTAATGAGGGCTTGTTATTTCCAAACTGTTTGAAATCGTGTTTATTTTATCTGCTGCTGGATTCCTCTGACTCAGGGCTCATCGTTAACTGCCAAAGATGAGTGACAGATCCCGCTAATTACAGCTAATGATGGCCTTAAAGGATCTCTGCACACACACATGTGTTTGTGTGCACACATGCCAAGGGCCATTTATAATTTAAAGTGGGGAGAGTCGTTAGCATAAACCATGCCTGGATTAATTGCAGAGAGCGGCGCCTCCAGGGAGGATGCTCACCATGAGGTTGTGGTTTCAAGCACTGGATGCTGAGGACAGCACAGGCTGCCTGGGCAGTGGCAGCATGGTCCTGAGCTCATGTCAGCCTTGGAGACACCAAATCAAATCCACCACACAGGAAGTGTTTGGCGCAGAGCAGTTGGGAGGGACCAGAGGACACCAATATGTGTCATGGACATGAGTGGCTTGGAGCCATGAAGGGCCAATGGGAGCTGGTGTCCAGCCCCTGGAAGAGCTCTGTGTTTTTTGCTTGGTGTTTTCCAACTGTGAGAAGGACCATGCCCAAGAGACCCAGTTCTGCCCCAGTTTCTGTAGGAACAGGCAATTGGAGGAATTGGAGACATTTTTTATGGCTTTATGGAGGATAAAGCTGCAGGAGCACCAGCCCCTTACTAGACACTAGAAACCTCTCCCAGGGGGCTGGGGTTAGCAGTGCCCACTGCCCTGGAAGTACTCTCCCCTCTTCAGTCCCTAAGTAATCCAGCCCTGATGTGATGACTTTGCTTTTATGCTTTTCCCCAGGAAGAAAAGAGGGAAGATGGAGACAGTGAGGTTTTCTCCACCCCTGGGCTGGAAAATGCGGAATGAGAAGCAGTGGCCGCAGGATCTCATGGCCACCACTCTGCTAAGGGGACGGGCAGAGTGGGCAGATGCCATGGACAGGCTGACTGGGGCTTCCACAACCTTCCACAGCGAGGTTTGTTCCAAGCCCTTCCCTAAACCAGCTCTGTACTTGCCTGGGCTGACTTTCACCTGTGAAGAAGGCACATAGAGACCCATGTGTCCCCTGACTCCATCTGCTCATCCTTCCTCTCCTTGCCCCTTGTGATGCCCTTGCCCCTCTCCCTATCCTGCCATCCCATGGAAGAGGTATCCAGAAGGAAATCAGAAGCTGTTCAAGATGGCAGAAAGGCTCAACAGAGCAGAACAACTGCTCCCCAGTCCTTATCTTTCTGCAAACCAAATCCACCTTTCTTGGAAAAAAGTAATTCAAGCTCCTCGGTCTTCCTTGGAGCTGGTGAGCAGCAAGAGCGAAGTGCCAGCATTGGCTCCCTGGGGAGGGGAAGTGCCATCCTGTAAAGTGCTTCTATATTGGTCTCTGCCATGAGCAGGTCTAAATTGGAAGTGATGGCAGCAGCAAGTGCCAGGATGCTGAGATGGACTCTGGAGCCTGCACAAAGTGATTTCAGGGGCTGGTTGTGCTTGGCCCGGGGGATGCCTGCCAGCACAGGACACTGCAGTTCTAATCCCACTAAAAGCTAGGTGGAAACGACTTGGACAAAGGCTTTTGTCTTTCTTGCTAAAAAGACCAGATTCTTATCAAGACTGATGGCTTGTGAATTTGTCTAGGATCTTTTGAATTGTTCTGGTCCCCAAAACACTCAGGTTTCTCTTTCTGAAACACTCCTAATGTTCAATTTAAGGCTCTTGCAGAAGCAGCTGTCAGGAGCTGCAGAGCAGAGCTTCCTTCAGACATGTGCAGCGACTCAGTGATTGTGACTATTCCTGAAGCTGCCCAGGGAGGCTGTTTGGTCAGGGCCAGCTCTTGCTTGTGCTTTTTGCATTACCAAACTACTGCCACAGTCCTCCAATCCCTGTTCACACAGGGGTCCTGTGGGCTTATGCTCTTCTGACCCCATTCTCTCCTCTGGCATGGTTTCCTTTGCCATGGCTTCCCACTGGCATTTTACAAAGCCTTCTCCAGGCCACCTTCCTTATAGCTATAAACCCCCCTGTAGCAGGGTCAAGAGGTAACAGGAAAGATGCTCTGGAGGAGCCACAGGCTGGGAACACAGGAAGGACTGTCGTGGAAGCAAGAGCAGTGCCAGCCATGCTGGGCACCCACTTCACCACACTCAGCACCATTTTGCCACAGACACAGAGCTCTGGTGGCATTGGTGACCTTGGGGACATCAGTCTGCAGAGTCCATGTCTATGATACATGGAGCTGTACATCCCATGGGAAATGGGTAGCTTTGAGGTCCCAGGGCAGCTTTGGGTGTGCAGAGCTGAGCAGTCACTCCCAAGCCCAGGTGGTTTTTTTTCCCTCTATGCTGTGGCCAGGGAGGGTCAGAGCCATGCGAGGTGTGGGGCACATGGCAGGGCAGGCCACCACGAGGCACCACGCTACAAGCTGCTTGCTCAGCAGCATGCTGAACCCTGCCCAAATAGCCCCTGTGATCACCATCACCCAGTGAGAGAGCCCAATTGCAAAGAAAACAGGGAAGCAGCTGAAAAAATAAAGTGTTGCCATGGCACTGCGCGCGCCAGGTCGGAAATTTGGGATGGTGCCGAAGCACGGCCTCGGATGCTACTCCTGCCCCAGGGTATGAAGAGCCAACACAGAATGGAGAAAGAAGTGCCAGAAGCCAGAGGAAAGACACCCTCCTGATGGCACCAGGGATGGACAGTCAGGGCTTGTGGGTCCATCAGTGCTTGGGAAGAGCCAGGGATGCTGCAGCCACATCTGTGTGGTGTGAGGTGAAATGATCTAGCCCTTGCTCCCTGTCTCCTGAGCATGACACAGTGCCAGGCTGCTCAGTGAGGTGGCAGCCTCTGTGGGTACCCCAGCCCCTTCACCACCTGCAAGCCTCCCCAAATGCCAGAAGTATCCAAAAGATGGAGAAATCTACTTAACCGAAGAACGGCCACAAGTTCCCAGAGACAGTCCCATGGGGCAGTAACTTTTTTGAGCTGAAAGATGAACAGAGAGATGAACAGAAAGATGAACTGAGCAGACACAGCTTTGCTGGGAGAACTGGAAGGTGATGCAGCCTCAAAATCAGGATCAGAGGCAATGCCTCACAACCCTGCACATACTACTGCCAGGAGACCACCAAACTCTTTGCACCTCTGCCCCGTGCCTCTGGTTTTCTACAGCACCAGCTGCCCTGGGGCAGGACAGATCATGGCCCAGCTCCGTGCCCCTGGCCCTGCAGGCGTGGGCAGGGTGTGGGTGCAGGCAGCGGTCCCTGCCCTATCTGCCAGCCTCTGGGATTAGCTGTGCACATCGAGCAGCTCTAGCAGTGCCTGGGTAAGAACAGATAGACACAGATAAGGCAACCTGAATCCCGGGGAAGGCGAGCCAGCTTCATTAATCCCCGTGCATCCAAGCACTGACGAAGATGCTATCATCCCCTTTCTCTCTCCAGCAACTAATGTGTGGCTGTCAGTCCTGCCTCACGCAAGGACAAAACCCCGCGCTTGCATGGGTGGCCCCACTCTCCCAGAGTTGCTAAGTGGCTCCTATGGGGACACTGCTGGTACAGGGGGACAGCTGGTGCAGGGATGCACAAGCCACACAGGGATAGAGCTGGTCTAGGCCTCCACAGCCAGTGTGGGACACCACAGCTGGTACAGAGAGCTATGGATGGGGCAGGGGTGTGCAGCCAGCATGGAGACCACCAAGAGTAGGAGGAACACAGCCAGGATGGGGACCCAGCTGGCATGGGGACACATGCAGGGGCACTCTGTAGAGCCCTGGGACATAGTGATGCCGCAGGACAAAGGATGACCTGCAGTATCACCCACCCCTGTGATGGCTTGGGGTCATCCCCACATCCCTCCCCAGGCTCAGGCTCTCCAGCTGCAGCGAGCAGGAGGGTTCAGCGAGCAGGAGGGTGCAGGCGCACGGAGGGAGGGAAGCCCTGCCAAGTCCCTGCTGTGTCCCCATCGCTGTCATGCTGCAGGCTGCGCGGGGTCGGGTGCAGCACGGCACTCCCCATCCCGTTAGCGCTGGCATGAAATGAAAGTGCCGCCACTGCGGCAGCTGGACCTGGCCATGGTCTCCACTTCCAGGTAAACAGATGAAACAAGCGGCTCAAATTCCCTCCCCGCCCCGGCATTCCCGGCCACACAGACCCGCCATTCAGCCCCGCCACCCCGCACAAACCTCCAGTGTTTGGGAAAGGGCTCCTGCTCCCGGCGGAGCACCGGGGGGTGGGACACGCTGCGGCCGGGCAGTTGACACCTGGCCAGGCTGGAGCGGGGCCAGCGGCACAGAAAGAGATGCTGTGTTTTTGGCTGGATCCTGCCGTGCTGGGGCAGGGGCAGAAAGGACCCCTTGTGTGCATGGCTGCAAACAGGGTCCCATTAGGCTGTGACAGTGGGCATCAGTGGCTCTTTGGAATGGGAGCCCAAAGGGGTGAGGGAGTCAGAGGTAGGGATGCCCTGCTGCCATCCCTAGCAAAAAGTCACAAAAGCAGTGGGGACGATTGGCCAGGAGCACATGTGAGTAGTGGCAGAGGCAGGAGCAGGAGGCAGCTTTCCCTGTGCATCACCTTGCCATTTACAAGGATGAGAGAAGAGTGCCAGCTCCTGCACCTTGGGCTCTTCCCCTCCAACCTCCCAACCCTGTCCCCAGATTTTCCTTGGCTGGGGTCCATCCTGCAGCACATCCTGGGATGCTCTGGCCACGGACAGACGGGGCTCAGAGGGATGCCCATCCTTCCAGGGAGCCTGACACTGAACTGAGCACATCCCTGCCTCACCCATGACAGTCACTGTGGGGCTGGGCTGAAATGGAGAGGGGAAAGCAGGAGGCAGAGCCTTGATGCTCCAGCATCTCAGCTGTTCCTTCTGCTGCCTCCTTCATCCAAAAGCAGCCATCAGTGCTGTTGCTGAGGACATTGTCCCCTTCTCCATGCCTGGCACCTTCCTCCCTTGCTGTCCCTGAGAAGGTGGTTTTCCTCCCCAAGGAGTGCAGGGAAAGCATTTTCCACCACGGCAGATGAAAATGGATTCCAATCCAATTTTACCCTAGTACCACTTCAGTGATTTTGATGGAGCTGCTCTGGATGGGTGCTGGTTGGAGCCAGAGGACAGCTGTCGTGGCTCCATAGACCAAGGGTTTCTTATCTGTGTCACCTTTGATTACTGTAATTGAAATCCTGCTCTGATCTGAGCCATGCCCGAACGTTTCTGCTGCCTGTGCGGCTCTCGGCTCGAACAGCAAAATGATGTTAATAGATTTTAAAGCCAGGCAGGGCCTGTAAGAGCATTTCTGCCTGACCTCCTGGATGGCAGCCGACAGCCACCGCTTACCCCAGTCCCGCGCTCCGCTGCTGGCACAGCCCTGTCATCCCCCTGTGACTCATTTTCCCTCCTGGAAGCACAAATCCTGCCTTTCCCCAGAGCTGCTCATGTGTTTGTGTTGGGTAGCCTGCCTCCTGCCACCCCTTTGGAGCAGAGCTGGCATGCTCTTGAGGGAGGCAGGGTCCAGAGGTGCTGGTGGGATCACAGTGGGATCAGCTTCCCTACTCCAGCATGAAATTCCCCATGGGAAGCATTGCCCTTTTGTGGCATCTCCTGGCCAAAAGGGCACAGGGGGACCCGCTGCCAGGCAGGAAGCAGGGGATGGAAATGCCACTGCACAGTCGAAGGTGCTCCTGGCTTTGGTGCCAAGCTGGACAATCAGCTGTGGCTGGCAGTGTGGCCGGCGCTTTGTCACCCTCCTCATCTTCTTTTGTGAAGCTGCCCATGGTGTTTAGCCAGAGCTGCTGCAGCAGAAAGGGTGACGCCAGCCCAGACAGCGTCTGAGGGCAGGAGCCGGGAGGACACGTGCACTGGCACACACATTCCTGCAGTCTGGCTTGGCCAGCAGCCGGCACAGGGAGCGAGCCAGCCCTGACCATTGCGGGACAGCAAAGCTGGTGGCTCTCTCTGAATTGGTGAGGTTTTGCTCAGTCAGTCTGGCCTCTGGGAGCTGCCCTCTGGAACAGGCAGAGGTGTCCCAGGTTCAAAGCTCCATCCCAAGAGGATGGAAGGCAAATCTCGAGGGCCAAACCCTGCCCACGCCAGACAATCACCCTGAACCCCCAGGTTTTTCAAGCTGGCAGCTTTCTTTCATGACCATACAGCCTAGAGCCAGTCAGCCTGTGCTGACACAGCAACCTGGGCTGGCACCAATCTGACAGAGCCATCCCAAAACTTCATATGCTGGCCAAAGGGAAAGCAGGCTGGCCAGACAGCAGGGCACTCCAGCACCCCACCGCCGGCACACAGTCTCCCCCTGGATCCTGGCTGGAGGAGCAGCAGCATTTCCTCTCATGCTGGCAGGTCATGGGCTGGGGGAACACACAATGCTTGGGGTTATCCAGCCCTTATCAGCTCTGGCCACGCAGTGCAGGCAGGAAATGGATTTCAATCCCAGCCGAGCCCTGTTTCCGTCAGGAGCCATTCCCTCGGTCACGCGGGAAGGCTGGACCGTGCTGTGCTTTTGACACAGGGACCAGCGAGGCTGGGCTGTGGGGAGAGCAGGACCACAGGGCTCTCATGCTGTACCCCAAAGGCATTGCCAGGCTCTCTCCTTTGTGCCAGGAAAGCTGCCTGTCTCCGAGCAATGCAGCTGTTCCTGCCCCAGCTTTACACAGCAGAGAGTGAGTCCTGGTGAGTCCCAGGAAAGGGGCTCACATTAGGGCATGCAGCAGAGGTCTGGGCTGGCTGAGACATCCTTTGCTGGGGGTCACTGCTCCTCATCCCAGGGAGGCATTCCAGAGCTCTGGCATGCCAGGAAAATGCCTGCTCAGAACTGTACAGGCAACCTGAGAAATTCCACAGCAAAAGTCACCAATGCTGGCCACAGGGAAGGAACTGTGGCATGAGGAGACAACATCCTTCCCAGGGCTGCTCCAGCCTCTTAAAGCTGACTGGAGGAAGAGGACTGTGGCACAGGATCTCTCCTAGTTCCTCAGCCCAAACCCACAGGATCAGGGAATGCCTGGCCCCTGCTCCTCTAAACCCTGCAGCAGCACACAGGGGGGGAAAGGGGAGCTGGTGGAGGCACTGGCAAAGGCTGGGCTTGCTGTGATCCCCTCCCATTCCATGATTAATTGAACACAGGCTAAAATTAGCTGCAGAGGCAGCACCCCTGGGGTCTCCCAGCAGCATCCCACTGCCTGCCAGCTGCCTGCAAGTGGGTCAGGCAGCAGCTCCCTCTCAGCTGGGCATCCTGGGTGCTTGGGGGACCCCCGTGCTCTGTTGAAGGTGGGAGCGTTGCTCCTGGCTCTGTGGCACAGCTCTGCACCTCTGAGCTCCCCGCTGCTGCCCTTCTTGGAGGCTTTTCCCTCTCTGGATTCACCAGGCAGGGCTGTGTTATGAGGAGCAGCTGGGAAGGCACAAGGCTGCCTTTTGGGATGGCAGGAGTGTGGATCCCCGTCATGTTCCTCCCCATGCCTTCAGGGATGTTATTTTTAGCCACTCTCCCTACCTAATGTTGCTAGCTCGGCTCCGGCTCTTTTTCCTCCCCTTCCCCAGTGTTAATTTGTTTTCTCTGTATTATTTGCAGATTCGGGGAGGCAGAACGAGGTGTTTTGGCATAGGGCACCACTCAGCCATGGCTTCTTCGTGCTGCTCTCCACTCAGGGTTTTGGTGGGGATTTCTCCTGGCTATTTTTAACCCACGCTAGCATCTCCAAGGGGATGAAACACCAAGGGGTAATACAAATTTGAGGTTCTCTGTGGCCAGTGTGCCGGGCCAAGTGGGAGGATGCTCATGGTTGTGCAGGAATGCTCCCAGGGAGGCAAGGCAGCACCTAGACACAGCCCCCAGCTGCACCCTCTGTGCTGGATTACATGCAAAGCCTCCTGCTCCCTCCTGACCCCCTGAACATCCAAGTCTGCAACCTCCCCCGTGCCACATAAGCTGGGGAGAGTGGGGAGGCTGGGCTTTTCCCTTGGATCCAGAAGAAAGCAAACAGGGAAAAAGTTAATTAAAAACTTCAAAGCCAGATCCTTCTAATTTGGCTTAACACGGCAGTCCTGCTCAGCGCTGATGCTGTCCCAGAGGTGCCTGCATGGGGCTTGGGCTGGGAAATGCCCAGAGTGTCACATCACAGGATGTTCATGGGATTGTCACCCACCACTGCCACCACTGCAGCCCTGCTGAACACTGGGGATGGGGTGCCACAGAGTTCAGCTCGGGGCTGGGCACCTGGGCACCAACCTTCCCAGGGACTGGATTTTTAAGCCACTGGAAGGGTGATTCCATGGGGAGGCTGTGCCTCAGTTTCCCCATGGCCCAGGGCTGCCAAACCTGCTTGTTGGGAAGATGTTTTCAAGGCACCTGGGGTGGTGCTGATCCCCATATCCTGGCATGATACCACTGTCCCATGTGAAGCAGGGCAGGGTTGGGGCTCCTGGTGGGAAGCAGGGGCTGTCTGCCTCAGCAGGGTCCAGCAAAACAGTGGCCCTCATCCTAGGGTGAGGAGGGTACCCTGGCACCACCGGTCCTGATGCCTCCAGCCACTGCTCTGAAGGAGGTAAGGGACATCTTCCTTGCCCAGTTCTCACTCCTTTCTCCAAAAGGAGCCAAAAATCCTCTTGGTTTTTTCCAGAAAGCTACGTCACAGGACAGCGATGCTCCTGCCCAAGCGCTCTGCCGCCTTACTCTGCCTCCTGCCCCCGCTTTTGGGTTTTTTTGGTGATGGGTTGAGGGTTTTTTTTCAGACCTTTTGGTTGCATGGTGAGTAAAGGCATCCTGCTGTCTGAGGGCTAACGGCTTGTTGGAGAGATAATAAAGCAAAGGGGAGTAAATTAAAGTGACTATAAATAGCACCAGGAGAGGAAAAGGAGATGAAGTCATCTTCCTTCAGCTGAGCTGGTATTTGCATCACTCCTTCCCTTTGCCTTCCCCTGCCCCCTCACCCTGCTCGGGAAACAGTCATTCCCAGACACTGGGATCCTGCTGTGAGCTCTGTGTGCCCCCCTGGGCTGCCATGGGGCTGAGAAATGTCCCCCTGGGCTGTCTGCCCAGTGCTGGGGACTTGCTGGAGAGCACAGCGAGGTGGCCTGAACACAGTCACCTGGCCCCAGGCTCCATTGCAGCTTCCCCACGGATCTGTGGCATTGCCCTATGCAAACCAGAGCATGGCCCTATGCAAACCAGTGCCTCCAGCACAACCCCAGCGCTGCATCCTAGGAATAGCTTTCAGGAGCCATCACAAACCCATTTTCTCCTTTGCAGCTCATAAAATTGGCAGCTAAAGAGACCCCCAGGAGCAGCACCCGGAGGAAGGGACACTGCAAACCCAACAACAGCAAGTTCACCCAGAGAAGCCCCTCCAGGAACCAAATCCCATAATTTACATTTTTATTCTTTAAGATTTTAACATCCAAGACTCAAACACTCCCCCATCAGTCCCAGGACGCATGGGAGAGGAAAGAACCTGGCCCTGCAGGAGCCTCCCTGGAATCAGCAGACAGCTTCAGATCTCTCCTGAAACCTGTCCCTGCAGCCCCAGCAGGCCCAAGCCCCCCAGCTGCCCCCTCACATGAGGTATATTTACATCTGAGTCAGAATGAGGTCACACCACGGTTTCCTTATGTCAGCTACCAACTCCTATTCCTGTGCTATGTGCACACACTGCCGTGTTATTGCAGGGTATTTATAGCTATTTTACATGTATAATTATAAAACCACAACTCCACACATGCACGAAAATAATCCCGGTGTCGGGATGCAGGGGAGTGGGGCCAGGGTGATGGGAGCAGGACCAGGGCATGGACCACACCACTAATAATAATTCTTTGCACTTTATATATAGCCCCTTTCATCCACAGCTCTCAAAATCGCTTTGCAGGCATTTAATTAAGCTTCCCAACATCCTAATGTGATGACAGCCAAGTAATAATATCCTCGCTTTTAGGTACAAAGAGAGGGGAGGTGGCAGGACTTGCCTGAAATCCCACAGAGAGTCCAGGTGTCCTGTGTCCTGCCCCACACTTGTGGGATGACCACAGGGGAGATTTTGACTCAGAAAAGGGATGAGGCCCTCAAGATCCTGCCCAAACCCTCACCTCAGTTTGGGGTGGTGACAACTGATGACACCACAAAATCTGGGGATGGCAGCAGTGACCCCAGGGACTGCTGGGTTGCAGCTGCCCGTCAGCTGGATCAGCAGGTGGAAGAGACAGATGCATCCTGACAAACTCATGGGTGTGAGCTTGGGGGAGAGCAATAAATGAGATGACAGGTCTGAAAGGGCTGATTTATGAGGAATATTAGGAG
The DNA here is from genome assembly GCA_013399835.1 of Leptocoma aspasia. Classification (NCBI taxonomy): domain Eukaryota; kingdom Metazoa; phylum Chordata; class Aves; order Passeriformes; family Nectariniidae; genus Leptocoma; species Leptocoma aspasia. The sequence continues at coordinate 199,575 of VXAX01001062.1, read as the reverse complement.
TCATAATCCTGCCTGGCCTGGCCATCCCCCAGGGAGGCAGGGTGGTGACAAGGACCCAGAGACATCACAAACCAACAGGATTCACTGGGGCCAGTGCCAACATTTCTCCAAGCAGGAGGGCTGAAAGCAATTGTGCCTCTCAAGCATCCAGGCAGCTTGGTGTGGGGGAATAGATGGGTCTCAGTGACAGCCTGGAGATGGGATCCCACAAGGATGAGCCTCTGTGGTCCTCAAGGTCTGAAGTTTGTGCTCCCCTGAGCATCCTCTCTCCCTCCCATGTACATCTCTACTTGGATGGACCAGTTGCCCCCCATCTTTGGAAGTGCTGCAGAGGGCACAGGGAGCATGTGCTTCAGTTTTGGACACTGATGGGATCACAAGCTGCCACCCAGCAAGAGGGACATGACAAGAGAAGGTGGCCAGCAGAGCAAAAGAGCGAGGAGGTGCTGGAGACAAACACTGGTGTTGGCAATGAATGGGCAGGACTGCAGCCCTGGGGGTGAGGCTCGTTAACTTCTGCAGAAAAAGCCACCCTCCTGGCTGCTGTCCATGCATGGAGAGGTGGGGGACAAGTGCCTGTCCTCACCCCCACCCTGGGGATGACCCGTGGGGGAAGCAGCAGTGGATGCAGCATGTGGGGACTAAATGCAAGTCAAAAATCATAAACCCTGATTGGATCCTGTAGCAAGTACCATCCTGCCATTTTATGGTCATGCTGCTAGTTTTTTCCTCCCAGATTATATCCAGATCCCTGCTCTCCAAAACAAGCTGCACACGAGACCCCCACCAAGAGCCCCCAGCTCATACCAAGCCCCCAAGATGGGGGAGCAGAACCTGTTTGCATCACAAACCCAGAGACCAGAGAGCAATAGCAGAGACATGAAGCCAGAAAACAGCTGCAAACCTTCCAAGGGGCTGCAAACAAATGCCCCAAAATCAGTGTCTCTGAGGAGAAAGGAGAGAGGGAAATGGGACAGGAAGCCAGCACAGCCTGGGCACTGCCACAGGGACATAAGCACCTTCTCATCACTGCACCAGCCACTGAAACTGCCCCATGACTTGCTGCTGTCACTGCTCTGAATGTCACGCCCGCTGTCCCCCTTCCGCCACCAGCCAGACGCTTCTTACCAGGAGCTGTCGGCAGCTCTGCCACCTCACTGGCCATGATGAAGGACTCGAGGATCCTTGCACAGAGCTCAGGGCCTGCCTCGGTGCTGGGAGGAGAAGGAGAGCTGTGTGAGGACACCAGCAGTTCCTGGAGACCCCCAACTCCCTGGAACAGCAGCCAGCTACCCCAATGGATCTGCCGTGGGACTGAGGCAATGCTGTGAATCCCAGTCTTGTGTGTGCATCATCCCTGGTCACTTTGGGAACGGGTGTGATGTCTGAGCATCACAGCTGGGATGGCAGCTTCCAGATCTGGCCTCCCCCTTCGGAGAACCCTGTGCCTGGGGCATTGGTGGGCTGTCATACAGCAAAACCAGCTTGGTTGTGACCAGCCTGGCCACGGGCACCCTCCTCTCACCCACCCTGTCCTGTGCATGGCAGGGGACCTCACCTGGCTGCCCCAGGGCGCAGAAGCAGCTCCCCAAAGAGCTCCCCGAGGAGCCGGGGCGAGAGGCGGCTGCGGTGGCTGCCCTGGCAGAGGTGACAGAAGTGGCGGGCAAGCTGGCGCAGGAGCAGTGCCTGTGGCTGTGGCAGGGCTGGGGGGGCCAGCAGGGCTCTGGCTCGCTGGCCACACTCCTCCAAGCCTGGGGTCTCTGTAGCAGAGGGGACACAGGAAAAAAAATGGTCAATTTGGGAGATCAGGGGCATTCTCATGCCTCTCATGGGAGCGCAGCACCTACCAGCACACAGGGCATGAGCTGTGGTAGTTCTCTATTCCCCAAAAAACCTGACCTCAACCTCTCCCACCGCTATTTCTTTACAGCCCATCCCTTCCCAGACAGGCCATGGGACTCCTGGATATCCCGGGGTCCACAGAGGTGATTTCTTCAGGGTCTTGGCCACTTCTTTCTGGGGTTTGCCTGCCCCATTTACCCACTCACACCACCCCAGATCAGGTTGTCAGGTGCCTTTAGCACATTCTCTCTGTCAGCATGTCCAGCGGGGCAGCTCAGAGGGCTGAGCTGCTCACCTGGTAGGGACTGCACCTCAAAATCCCTCACTGCTGCTCAAATGGAGAACATTCCATGGTGCACAGCAAAGCCATAGTAAAGGCAGAACAAAGCAGAGGTGGGAAAATGGGCACCAGCTTGAAGATCTGCTGAATTTAAATGCTCAGCCCTCCCCTGCAGAAACAGTGAGCTGTGAGGGGAAAGTGTTTTTAGGAAGAAAACATAAGGTGCACTTGGGCTGCAGGTGGGGCTGCAGTGAGGCTGCTGCAGCCCCCTGCGTCATGGTCTCACTCCCCGTGAAACACCAGAACAGGGTGCAGCTGCTTCCAGTGATACTCGAATTGCCCATATGAATAAAATCAGGCACTTAAATGGCATTGCACATCACAGAGGTGCTGCCAAAACCACTGTCACGGGTGCCCTGAGCAGCCCACAGCCCAGAGTTCCCACCACGTCCCCGATGCCCTCTGGCAGCTTTGGCCGGGGCTCCCTGGTCTTGTGAGCTGTGAGCTCAGCGCCGTGGACTGCGATGCTGCCCCAGGCACAGGAAACAGCCACTCTCCAGCCATCCTCCATTCCTGCCTTGTCCCAGGCCTTTTATCTGCTGGGGACAGGGAAGTCCCCAGGGCTGGATTGCTCTCAACCGGCTTCAAAGCCCGGCTCGGCCGGGGGCTGACTCAGCTCCCCGCGGCTCTTTGCACCAGGACTGAGGCTTGGCCAGTGCCCAGCCAGCTCCCGACATCCATCCTTGGAGCCAGGGTGCACCAGAGCCGGAGGGGCAGGGGTCCGGGATCCCCTCCAAAGCAGGTCTGCAACCCAGCCGTGTTGGTGATGGGGTGTTGGTGAGCCCTCGTATCCAACAAACTGTTCCTGAGAGATGTTTAGCTTTGCTCCAGGGCCTCCCCTGCTTCAGTTCCTGCTTTTTTTTGCACCTTTTTGCACCTAGAGGATCCTGCAGGAGAAGGCTCACAGCCAAAGGGGGAATTTAAGGATGTTTTTGCCTTCCTTTTGAAGGTGGTCATCTTGCTGCTTTCCCAGCTCTCAGCCTTAAGCAGGGCAGGGGAGCCTTGCAGGGCAGGCTGCCAAAACCCAGCACCGTCTCCTCAAAGACTTATATTTTAATTTTTTCTTTTAAGCCCCAGAGAAATCCTCTTCCCATTGGTTTCTCCACCGTTCTGCCCCCTCCTCCTCCTGCCCCTGTTGTGCCAGGAGCAGAGCCCGCTGCAGCACAGGCTGCAGGGAAAGGCGCTTCCCTTTGAAGTTGCTTAACGAGGCAACCCAGCTAATTGCTTCCTAATTGCGTTTTTATCCTTGGAAGGGAGGCAGCCTTTGATTTCTCCTCTGACGGGTGAGGGGAAGGCAGCTTCTCTGTGCCACCAGCCCCAGGGGTATTTCTGTGTCTCAGCGCAGGGCAGGGAGGGTGGGGTGTGAGTTATCCCTCACCTTCTCCGTGTGTCCCTTCTGCCTCGCTGGAGGCCACAAAGAGCCCGTGGGCTTTTCCCATCAGGACATGGTAGGAAAAGGCCACACTGGTCTGGGCACGGGTGATCTTTTAGTGCCTCTTAAGGCAGCCAAGAATATGATCTGCCCAAGCACTAATCTGGCTTAGGATGTGGAGGTGATGCTCAGGGATGGAGGGTACTCCAGCAACTGGCAGTGAGATGAGAGCTGCTGTGGAAGGGGAAGAAATCCTGGTTTCACAAGCAGCAAAATGTTCAGGTCCCGTTGAACACAGTGGGCAAGGGTTTCCTGTGTGCCTGGTGATGCCCATGGGCCCTCAGGCTGGGACGAGTTGAGTGGCTCTGTGAGGACTCACTTGAAATGGGTTTTGGTCCAGCCTCACTTTTGGGATGGACTGTGGACTCTGCTGACCGGGGTATGAGCCCTGCTCTGTTTATTTGAAAAGAAATCAAATAAAACCAAACCCCTGATGGTCTCATACATTTGCACAGAGCCTCAAAAGCTTGCAGGGATCTAAAGGAGCTTCCTAATGGCACTAAGCTGAAAAAGGTGAGAATTTTTTGTGCCCATATAAAGCTAGGAGTTAATGAGATTACAGGAAAAAATTCCCAGGCAGCAGAGCCAAAATATTATAATAATGCTTTCTTCTGGGGCCAGCATCACCCAGCCTTGGCAGCTGCCTGTCCTGGCAGACAGCACCTCCTCCTTCAGGCACTGCAGAGGGAGAAGACCACGCTGAGGTGGGGGCAAAGCAGCCCCCTGGATGTCCCTTCTTTCCCAGAGCATCTCCCAAATGCTGCTGTGCTGCTCCAGCACAGGTGATGTTCCCAATGGCCCTTCTTAGAATCTGCCCTTAGTGCAGCATTGGGCAGGGGATGGGGTCAGAGCCACCCTGGAGATGCTTTTCTAGGGAAGCCTTTCTAGAGGCTTCCCAAAGTTTCTCCAGCCCCACAGAGGTCCCAGGTGTGGGGGGAGCCCACATGTGCTTACCTTGAGCCATGTGGACCAAGTCACTGTAGAGAGCTGGAGGGATGAGGGGTGTGGGGAGCTCCTGGAGGTACCACTTCAGGGCATCTGCCAGGGTCTGGGCCTCGTACAGGTCCATGTCCACAGCTGAGGCATCTGGAGGGAGAGAGACAGAGGGAACCCTGAGCCTATGGTTCTTCCCCTCTGGCACAGAGCTCTTCCATCCCTGTGGGCCTTCCTGCAGACATGGGGGCTGATTTCTTTGCCCATGCCCCCATCTCCCCAGTGGAGCAGTGCATGATTTCACTGCCACCACTCCCCCAGCAAATATTCCTGTCCCAGTTTCACTGACCCCGAGTTCCACGTGCCCAAGGAGAGCACGAGGCAGCATCCCTGCTCTGAGTAAACTGTACATCCAGTGCATGGGACAGGGAGTCTCACCATTCCACTGGGGTCCCACTGCAGGATAGGATCCATGGGAAGAACTGAGCAACTGCCCCAGGAACCTTCCAGTTTTCAGGGCCAGGTGCCATGTGCCAACCCCAGCCCAGCAGAAACTGCTTGGAAAATACATCCATGGAATGGGGTTGTGGTTCCCAGGCAATTCAAGTTGCTGAAGGCCCACGTGACCCCCAGTGATCCCAAAATGCTGTGAATATGCCCCAATTGGCATCACTTCTCCCAGCCCTGAAAGGTGGCTGCCCTGGGGAGGTGGTGAAGGATGCTCCAGGAGTGGGGGGAAGCACACAGGAGGCCACACAGCCTGGGCTCAGGGGCTCAGGGGTCCTGGGCTCAGGACAGAGGCAGTGCTAGGAGCAGAAATGTCCCATGGCCTGTCAGGGGTCAGAGGGTGGGATGTGTCTGTCTGAGCCCCATGGCCAGGCCAGCACAGGGACATTGCTTCACCATGGTCCAGGGGGAAGAAGCCTTTCAGCATCCTTTGGTATTGCCTCATGTGTTTGTCTTGGAGGTCTCCCATCCTGGCTGGGCTGGGTGGTGGCTGTCTGGAGGGTGATGGTGCCTTTTGCAAAGATCTGAAGGTTTCAAAATCTGGCTTTGGTTCAAACTGGACCCAAATGCAATATTTTGAAATTCTTCTTCTTGGAGAATTTGGAGGGTGAGGGGTATGGGAGGTTGGGAATAATAAAAAAGATGAACATATTTGAGATGGTTTGAAACTATTAATTTAAAAAAAGAAAATCAAATTTGTCATTTTCTTAAAGATGCTTTGTCAGGCCCTAAATGGCCTGGAATGACAGAGAAGAGTGTGGACTTGCCCTGCTCTGAGCCCCGTTCCACTCCACTTGCTGGGTCTTTACCCCCAGATGCAGCTTCACTGAAATTGGTGCCATTTTGGGAGATGCTCCATCTCCCAGCCCAGCATTTTCCAGCAGAAAATGTTGCGAGTCTCCAACCACTCCAGCTGTGCTTCCTTCTGGAGCAATACACCCAGAAGAGGGGAGAAACTTTCCTAGGACAAGGCTTTAGAGGCATGCATCCAGCAGGGCTGGGATGGGCAACAGCTGGGAAAAGCTGGTTTTGAGCACCTTGACCTTGATCTCCTCTTGTTGGAGTGTCCCTGCTGTGGAGCAGGCAGCCTGGGAGCCTGCCTGCCTGCGTGGGAACACCAAGCTGCAGTGGGTCCCTTATGGCCAGTGCCTTCCATTTGGCTCCCAGACGGAGAGAAAACAGATTGGCCAATGCCCGAAGCAGAGCCTTTAACCCAGCCATTGGAGACGCTACCTCATGGTCAGGGGCAGGCTGGGAACTGTGTCCTGGGGCAGCGTGGGGACAGCCGGGACAGATGCCACCACGCTGGGGTAGGCAGCCATCCAGCGTGGCCAAATGTGACCCAGGGCAAACGGGGTGCTGCCCTTCTGGCACCCCACAAAGTCACGGCATTGTCCCATGGACCACTCTGCCCTTGGCATCCTTGAGGTGGGCAGGGCTGTGCCAGCTGCACCCTGGCCCCAGTATGGTCCATGTTCATGCTCCATCTCCCAGCCACACCTCTGGACCTTCTTGGCTGGCCAGAAGGGTTATTTCTGCCAGGCTTTGTGGAGGCATGACAGTCAGTTCCCCATTTTTGGTAGCACTTGCCCTGGAGATGTGAGCTGGCAGGTTGTCTCGAGCTGGGCAGGTGGAGGAGAGTGGGGTCAGGGATCCCACAGGATGCTTCAACACCTGTTTTTGGCTGAATACTCACAGTGCATGGTAAAACCCATGGATGCTGCTGGGGGATCCCAGGGTCTCATTGCATTGCAGAGAGCTTTTCCCATCAGTGGAATGCACTGAGCAAACCCCAGAGCCCTTCCCACCTGCCGCGAGGGTTTCTGCAGGGACCTGTCACTTGCCTTAAGGATGCTGGCACGGATTGAGGAGAGCAGCCACAAGCTGTTCCAGCACAGGGAAGGGGCCGCTGCCGGGCTCTGGCCCCAGGCGATCAGCCCCGGGCTCCACCGTGGCCTAATTAGCTTGTTTGCCTCGTTAGGCATGAGCCTGGGGGGTGTTCAAAGGGAAGGCTCAGCCGGTTTCAAAGCGAGATTCAAAAACATCTTCACACCCAGAGAGAGGTGTGATGGGGAGACCGGGGGGATTCACACCGCGCTGACAGAGACTGATTGCTGACGGCACAATTCTCCGTGGCACGTCGACTAGAAGTAGCCATTAGCCTGTTGTCCCCATCCTCCTGGAAATGCAGCGGCATCCTCCTGCCCCAGGAGCTGCCCTGGTGAGCTGGGCTCCCCATCAGGCTGAGAGCACAACGTGGGGATGCTCCGAGCTGTTCCCCAGCACCGGCTGTGCCCCGGCAGCTCGGGGAGGCTCAGCCGGCAGCTGGGGAAGGGTTAACCCCGGAGCCTTCCCAGACAATTACCACCGGCCTGACCCCACGGATGCTGCTCTCTTCTTATCTGAGGGAGATGATAACCAGCTATAAGAAGTTAATGAAGCTGCAGGATGAGTCAATGCTCTCCTGCTGCTCTCCAGATGTTCCCATCCTTTCCCCAGGGGAATGATGGAGGAATGACGGAGGGATTCCATCTGCCTGCCATAAATAGAAGGAAAACACCCCAAAACCCCAACCTCGACCCCATACCAACCGCCTCCAACACACAACCTGCTTGCTGACCTGCTGGCAGAGCAAGCATCTGGGGACCAGTAGTGAGCATGCCAAGCCTCCTCCCACTGGGATTCCAGACCCCACATCCCCGCGGAGGCAGAAAGGTGCTGGAGCTTTGGGCTGAGTCAGGCTGGGCAGGAAACTCCAGGACCTCTCCTGCAGCTGCAGCCAGGCGGAGGTGGAGGGGGGGAGGGCGTGAGTAAGCCCTGAGTTTCGGTAAACGCGGAGGATGTTTAGCCAGGAGGGCTTGTGGGGGAGGTGGGACTTGTTTTGAAGGAGAGGCTTGAGCGGGTCCTGGTAGCCAGCTGTCCCCTGCATGTGGCCACAGGTGACGGCTGCTCCAACACCCCTGAGCAGCTCGTGGGTGACAGGGTGCAGACCCTGCCCAGCACCCGGGGCTCCTCTCCCAGCAGGGAGTCCAACAGGCTGAGCTGGACCTTGGCCACGAGTGCTGCTGCAGTGAGATGCTCTCAGGTGTGTGTGGTCTCTGTGACAGAGGAGCACCCAAACCATCCTGGAGCTGACTGAAATACCGACTTGGGAGTTTCTCTACCCCTTCCAGACCTTTTAGTTTTGGTTGTCAGCGGGTGCTAGAGAGCTCTCCTTGCTGTCCAGCTGTGGGGGCTGTACGCTCCCATCCGCATGGATGGTGACGAGGCACTCAAGCTCCTGGGCATCTCACAGTGAGGGTTTACTGGGAAGCTGTGCACCAAATCAGGGAATATTTCCCAGCTTTGACTCAGCATCATTGTAACATCTCCCAGCCAGCCTCTGGTACCTTGTGCTGGGGACTTGGCAGCTGCCAGGACACCCCCGGCCCAGGCACAGGAGCTCCTGCCAGCTCCAAACGCTCTCCCAGCTGGGTTTCACCCTGCCGTACCCTTGGCTTGCACTCAGCCAGGCTAGAGGTGCTGGGATCCCCTTTGAGGGTGTCCACTGAGAGAGACTGCCTTCCCCCACCTCACCTTTCCTAAGGCAATCCCCTTCCTCAGTTTTCCCAGCAGTTACGGGAGGGGATGGCAAAAACTCACCCCCAGTTCTCCCTGATGGGTCTGGCATGTCTCTGCTGCTGCCGTTTATTTACCCTTCTTTCATCACCACCAAATATAAGAGATGAGCTCATGCCTCTCGCCAGGCTCTGACGACACGGGGTTTATTTCCACTGCAGGTATAAATAAAAAGCAGTGCCGCAGGCACCGGGGCGCCTCACGCTCGGGAGGAAAGTCATCCTGGTGGAATGAGCTTGGCCAGGGGAAACCAGAGCCCTTGGGGGCCTCCAATCCCCTGTGGCATCCCAGGGATGAGGATGGGGATGCGCTCCCTCCCTGTGCATCCACACCGGGGTGATGGGGGAAGGAGTGTGAGTCTCCCCAAGCCTCTCCTCACTCCCCGACCCTTTCTGCCTAGCAGCAGCTCCTGGCAGCCCCAGTGAAGCGCCGGGACCCACCAGTGCTCGCTAATCCCCACCGAGAGCTGACCTAATTCCCGGGCACGTGAGCGTGTCTCCAGGCAGACTGCTCGGGCCGGATCAAAGCGCGCAGGATGGCAGCGCAGCCCCGGCACGCCCGGAGACACCGGCTCCAATCCGCCTCGCTCTGCCGCCGCCTTCTCCCTGGCACCCGAGCCGCAGCCGGGCCCTGACAACAGCGGAGCCTCTTCCCATTGCTGCGCTTGTATCTGGGGAAGGGTCTCTGTGTTCGCGTCTGCAGCTGGGCTCCGGAGCCCGATCAGAGCAGGGGTTATCCACAGTGCGGGGGAGGGTTCAGTGATTCGCAGCCATCCCGGGAGGGTTCGGTCCCACCTGAGCCACAGGGAGCACCCACGCACCTCTGGGGTGAGGACCCTACAAGATCTCTGTGCACTGTCCCTCACCAGGGAGGAGGGATAAGGACGCAGACCTTCCCTCCTCAGCGGTGGCAAAGCACTGCCCGGACATTACACACGGGACTTTGCAGCCATTCCCAAGCCAAACCTGCCCCAGCTTGGGTCCCTCAGCTCTGAAGGGCTCCAGCTCCCACCAGCCCACCCACAGCTCTGCTGCTATCACCCAGAGAATGTCCCAGGTTTCCAGCAGCAGCCGTGAGAAGGCTGCCTGCCGCATCCCAGGCAGAGAGGAGTGTGGACAGAACCCTGAGCAAGCCTGGGGGAGAAGACGTCAGGCCCGGGCACTGAAGGGGCTCATACACCTCATGGCCCCAGGCACTGTGGATTTAGCGGGTGATTTGCCTCATTCCTTGTGCTCCAAACAGCCCCCGACCTGCACACAGGGGACAGCAGGAGTGCTGGGAGCTGGAAACTCTTGGGGTCAGTGTGTGGCCCCACACCACAGAAATATCCCAGGGCGTGAAGCAGCTGCTATCCAGGCACTGCAGGGCAAAACTCTGCTTTATTCCTCTTTTTCAGCCCATGCTCTTTCCCTGACACTGCAGCAGGGCTCCACGCTGGCTGATCACCTCCCACCCTTTGGTGAGCTCCCCCCAGCCCCCTGTGAAGCTGCAGCTTTTCTTTAAGTCCCTTTTTGTTACCACCCTGTGACTCTGATTCTCATGTTCAGTGATGCTGCATGCCTCCCTTGCCTCTCTTAATTCTTCTTGCACCATCCATCATGGAAATACCGATTTTGGTGCACAGGCTCTAGACAGAAGTCAGATGCCACCAACCTGCAGAATGTCACCAGTGCTGGGATGGGGACAGGCTCAGCTCAGACTGTAGAGCCATGTGGAGCCACTCTGTCCAGTGCTGCCATGAGGATGGGAAACCCTCATCCCAAACCTGGCTGATGTTTGGCTCAGGGACTGCCCACAGGTAAGATCCCCCACGGTAAGGGCTCTAAAAGGGCCAGGGATGGGGAAAGGGTTCAATCAGCACAACTCAGACAAGTGCCTGCACTGCCAGCCCCAGGAACACAGTGCCCATGGGCTCCTAGGGACAGCCCCAGCTGATTTGCATGGCTCCTTGTCTCCCAAGGTCCTCCTCTTTCTTCCCACTGGAAGTTCAGATGCTCTTCCAGTGCAGAAAACATGCCGAGTTCTCCAACACGTTGAGATATGAGGGTTAGAAAACCAACATCTAAACTTTTCCAGCCCTTGCTCCTTTTTCTTTGCACTCTCTAGCAGTTTTCCTGCCACCACTGCCAAACACCAGCACGATCTGGGTATTCACAGGGAAGCTGAAACCCCCGGTGGGAACCTGGTTTTCTCTCCAGCTGAGACGTGGTTTGGTTCCAGCAGCCACCAACCCTGGCTCTGATTTCTCCCCATTCCCCAAGATGAAGCTTGGCTTTTGCAGGCAGGCTGCTGGCAGAGATGGGACACTGGAGGGGAGAACCACCAGGAGCATGGGAGGAAGGGAAATGTGACTCTCTGTCTTCTCACACACGGGGCAAGCAAACTCCAATATCCCACCAGGGCTGTTTTATTCCACCAAATGCAATGAGAGGGCTTGTATGGGAGATGCTCTCCTGCCTTCCCCAGCCCAGTGTGGGCTCCAGCAGGGTCCTGGGGAAGCACCATGGGGTCTGTGCTCTGCAGGAGGCTGCCAAGCTTGGCCTCTGCTGGGATTCTTGACTCCAGCAGGAATGTCATTCCCATCCTGTTGCAGAGCATCCCTCTGGCATGGCTGAGCATCAGCCCCTTCAGCTGAGAGCTAATAAGTGTGAGACTTGTCCTACCCCCTCCAGCTCTGGGGAGCTCTGACTTTGCCCAGCTCAGTGTTGCTGAGCACATGGGGCAGCCCCCTGAGGTGCCCAATTAAAGATTTTGGTCCCAGAGGAGATGTGGGCTTGGGAGTATCAAGTCTCCCAGGGCTGCTGGTGATTTTTAAGGGCTTTCAAATGTTTTGAAAACCACAATGGCATTTCTCTGACCATTGCTGGGCCCTGCCATGGGAGAGGGAACCACCTGGACAGACCCACCAAGTGCCCAGAGCTCTGGCTAAACCAGTGGGGTTTGCCCCTGGGCTGGGAGAATCTCCTAAGGCTGAGCAGGATTTTGGCAGTAACTGCTGTGGTGCTGCTCTGTGGGGAGCCCTGGACCTGCCTGGGATGCTGCACCAGCTGCATGGGAAGAATGGAGGACCCATAACTCCTGCGTGCTTGGAAAACAAAACATCCTTCTCATGCTGGCATTGCTCCCCATGCCCAGCCTAGGCACCAGTGCCCGGGGCAGTCCAGGGGATTGCTCCCGGATGCCTCCACCCCTTCCAGAGCTCAGCCAGTAAATCTGGCCCGGGCTACAAGGCTGTGAAGAAGAGCACACACTGCTCCGGGCTTCCTCAGCCCACAGCTGGGGGAGAAGAGTGGGGTGGTGGGGTGCCCCCAATCCCCATCGCCTCCGCGGGGAGCGCAGCGCTCTTCGGGCAGTGGGGAAGGAGCATCCCTGGGAGCTCTCCTCTCCTGCATCCCTCCTTCCCCGCCCGGCGGGATTCGGCTCCCGGTGCGCGGGAAGCGATGAGGTCATGGTGCTTAATATAGCGATTTCATCACAGCCCTTTTCCCCAGCAACACCGCCCGGCTCCCGCCGCCCCCCGGCCGGCAGCGCCCGGGATGCGGTGGGATGCGGGGCCAGCCCGGGGCTGTGTGGGGCCGCCCGTGCCTGGTGTCACAGTGCCGCCCTCTGGGCACCGCGGCCGGAGGATGGGGATGCTCGATGCACCCCCCACCCCCAAAAAAACCCCAGATTTGAGCGGCACGCTGGATCCATCGCGTCCTCCACCCGCCCCGCGCCGTGCGCCAGCCTATCCCAGCCGTGGATTTAGAAGCAGGTATGGGGAGATGGTTTTCCCCTTCCCCCCCACCCTGCTCGTGCCCCTAAGTCCTGCAAACAGCTTCCCATTCTTGTAAATAATAAGCTTTCCCTTTCATCTTTCCTTTTCCCTATCCGCAAGAGGCTTTCTCTCTGCCCTGCTTCTCAGATACAAACCCTAGAGGTTTAAAAACCCAACTATTTTTCTCCCCTCCACCCCCGCCCCAAAAAAAGATTCTACTGAAGCGCCCCTGCCCTGCACCTGCATCACTTTTATCTGCATCACACCGGGAGCAGAGGGGGGTCCGCGTGCAGGCAGGGCTTCGCAGAGCTGGGATTAGGGCTGTGATGGTGCCGTAACCCCTCCCTGCCAGGGCAGCATCGCCCGCACAGCCCCCTGCCCTCCGGGGAACGCGGGGAGGGATGCGGCTCCGGGACTCACCAGCCAGGAGGGCCTGCTTCAGCTCAGCATCCCCCAGCACGCCGGGGCCCGACCTGTAGAGCACCTCGCTGTCGAGCCCTGGGACGCAGACGGGAGAGAGGGGTCAGTGCTGAGCCCACCTCCTCCTTCCCGACACCGGGGAGGCAGGCAGGGGCTGAGAACGCTCCCCCGCCCTGCCCAGGGGACTGGGGAGCACGGGGGGAGAGGTTTGGCTCTGGCGACGCCCTTGGGGCGCTCTGCACCGGGCAGAGCAGGTGGCTGTGGGTGCACCCGGGTGTGCCCTGCGGGTGGGGGCCGTGGGGTCTCCGTACCTCGTTTTTCCAGCGCCTCGATGAGCCTGGCCACGGTGGGCAGCGCCTGCTCGGGGAGGGCGGGGTGCTCGGTGAGCTCTGCCTGCCCGGGGAGTCCTGTGGTGAAAAGAAGGGGAGAAGGGCTTTGGAAATTCCTGCCTGCAGGAATTCCACTTTCCTCAGCTGCCCCAGGACAGGATCAAGCTGCTGCTTTGGCACAGCCACAACCAACACTTTGGCTCATGCATGTCTAATTTTGGAGCACTTCTCCCTTTATTTTATCCTCTTTTTGCAATAAGAGTCACCGTTGGGGGCTCAGCTGCTTGCTGAGATGCAATGACCTGCTCGGGCATGTGCCCTGCCTGTGGGGAGCACCCATCCTTGGCATGGAGATCCTTCAAGCCAAAACCCCTTCCCCACTTCTCCTCCCATGGCAGTGAGACTGCCCCTCTCATCACCCACAGCCCACAGTGACACGAGGCAGGAGCTGGGGACCAGATCCATGCCCACCACAGACAGGGCTCTCTGCAGCTCTCACCTGCTCGGGTTCTCTGGTGTGCACACCAGGCTTGAGCACAGGCCCAGGGAGGACCCAGCCTCCCCTTGGCTGGTGCAGGCCTCCCTCAGCCCCTGAAGAGCCCTTCAGCCAAATGGGGGTCAGGCTTCCCACAGCACAAATCCCCATGTGCTGCTGACCTCTGTGTTTTAGACCAAGGACACCTCACTCCAGACCATGGCAGAGAGGAGCAGACCCCTTGGCAGGCAGGAGAGCAGCTGTCCTTACTCCAGGGCATGTTGTATCCATCCATCCCTCTTTATCACCCCAGCTGATAAACCCTTCCTGTGTGGGTTAAACCCAGTGGAGACCTTGGCAGGGCAGTGCTGGGATTTCTCCCTGCTCTCTCTTTAGTGGCCTTGAGAACCCCAGAAAGGCAGGGGGCAGGGGCTGGCAGGGGCTGCCACTGGCTGCAGCACACCAGGGCCGTGTGCGACTGCTGCAGCATGGGCAGCATGTGGAAAGGCTAAAAAAAAACATAAGAAGGACTTTGGGCAGGGCCACACAGCCTTCAGTCTTTTGCAAAAAACACAACCTGGCTGCAACAGGTAGATCCAGGCTCTGATCCTCACCATGGTGATGCCCTGGTGCTCCCTGGAGAACAGGTAATGATGCAAACCTGCCACTCGTGGGTGGCTGATCCAGTCCCCAGGCATGGCCACAACCCCATGGCCACAGCGAGGGGGTCCCCTGTGCCACCCAGTGAGGGTGTGCTGGTGCCTTGGGTGGGAGCAGGGAAGATTTCAGGGTTAAAAGCAAAGTGCATATTTGGAAGCTCATGCAAAAATGTCCCCACTGCATGAGTGGTTTTGTAATTAGGGAAACTGGGCTTTTCCTCCAAATCAATGGCTTGGGGAAAAGGTGGTGACTGCAAAAAAACCCCAAAAAACCAAACTTTCTCCTTGCTGGGAATGGCAGGAATGGCCCCAGCTGTGCCAGGCTGGAGCCCAGCATCCTGATGCCCCACTCGACTCCAGCCCCAGGGGAAGTGGAGGTGATGCCTTGTGGCAGTGCTGCTGCCCAGGACAAGTCAGGGGCAAAACAGCCAGCAAGATCTTGGAAGTCTCCTGGGACTCGGATCTGCTGCAGAGCCATTTTCGGGATGTTATTTAATTAAAAGAAGGACCATTCCTCCCTGCAGAGCCAGCCCTGGCTCCAAGGCATGGCTGGGACATGCAGTGTCTGTCATTCAGGGCTTGCTCCATGGCCTGAGACAGCTCAGGGTCCCTGTGTGGCACCAGGGCTCGGTGGGAACTTAGGGCTCTTGGGGGTGGGGGGGGTACGCTGCTGTCACAGAAACATAAATTTGGGCACCTTTTTTTGCCAGAAAAACGTCCCTCAAACCTCCATCTGGAAATGGAATCAGTATGGGAAGAATTAAAAAAAAGAAACAACCCACCGCCAAACCAAAAAAACCCAAACAAACAAACAAACAAACAAAAACCCAAACCGAAACAAAAGTACCTTCTCTTCCAAAAGGATGTTGGAGATTTTTACTCTAAGGGGAAGCCTGTGAGCTGGGAGGTTTGGGTTTGAACTGACACAAAATGGCACACACTGTTCCCGTGCTGCAGAAAGACGTGGTTGTGGGACAAAACGTCCCCTGATGAGGTGCCTGCACACCCTGGCATCGCCCCAGGGAAAGCACCCCACAGAGGGGCACCCCATGGCACTGGGAAGGTAGCACCCAGTGTCCCCCTGGACAGCAGGGCTGGACACCTGGCCATGGCCAGAGCACATCCTGCAGATGGCAGCGCCCTCCCCAAACTACCCCAAAACCTGGCTTTAGGGCTTTTTCCCCCACTGAAAACTATGGATTTTATATTTCAAAAAATTTTGTTATCCTTTCACCTGAGTGCATGCAGGGTTGGGGTGCCTACACTGAGACCTTCCACATGGGCCAGGCTCTCCGGCCAGGACGTGCTTCCTGCTGTGGACATTCCTCATTTGTAGGGAATCTCCACGTCCCCAGCACCTGTGGGCAGGGGTCCCTGGGCACATTTCCCTCGGAGAGGAGCCCGTGGCACCCCCTGTGTGAGGAGCAGCAAAGGCAGAAACAAGAAGGTGGCTTCACCTTCCCTGGAGAGCAGAGCTGGAGAGCCCTGGGGTCTGCTCCTGTCTGACCCGAAATCTCCACACAGCACTGAGTTTTCCAGGGCTCTGCCTGCTGAACAGTCAGAGGGCTCACCACTGAGCTGGACTGGGCAGGGGGCTCAAACCCCTTGTCTGGCAGGATAAACACCCCCAAAAAGTGGCCTCCACCCTCCTGCAAATCCAGCACGTAGCTGCTCACGGAGCCTCACCAGTGCTGCTGGGACTGCGGCTGCCTTGGCGCACTGGTCGGGGAGGAGCACCTGCATTTTGGTGAGGGGAGGTGTGGGGGGGGCCCAGTGTCCTTCCCATGCGGTTGTGGGGCTGCACGTCAGGAACTGCATGGCAGCCCCACAGATGGACATGGATGGTGCCGTGCTCAGCCCGGGCTCAGCCCAGAGCCAGGTGGTCCCCACCTCAAATCACGGTGACAACGGGGTCCTGAACCCTGTTTTGGAGGGAGACAGACTCCTCATCAGTGAGTGCCCCTCTAAACCCAGACCAAGCCCAGGGGCTGCTCCTTTGGTTAACCCACTGGTCCCAGACTGGGTGAGGAGGGTGTCTGAGGTGCCAGACCAGCAGCTGGGCAGGTTTTCCTGCCACGGCTGAAGGCGATGCCGCTCTCCCAGCCCCAGGCCAGCACGGACAGCCATTTCTGCTCCATACATCCCTGAGCAGGAGAGCACCATGGCTTTGACTGGGGTCACCGGGATGTGCCTGGCTGGAAGGGGGGATTCTTACTTTGGTTTTATTTTTTTTTAGCTCGTGTACACTGTGCAACTGCTGTGAAATCCCTCCTGGCCCCAACACATTTGGCCACGGTGAGTGGCGAGGGCAGAGCCGGCTGCACGAGCTCGGCAGATCCAGGCAGAGAAATGGCCGGAGGCCTCGGTGCCAGGAAGGGTCCTGCCAAATGTCCCCCCCAGTGCTCTACTGCAGTCCCCAGGGACAGAGGAGCTCCCCAGGGACTGACCACACTGCTTGCCGAGATTGTCCCCTGTCCCAGCTTGCACAAAGTGACAGTGAGGCTGGGAGCTGGCCGAGGGCCAGCACTCGCCCGGGCACTGAGAGCAGCCTGAATCAGGTGCCGCAGTGGTGGGGAGAGGAGCAGTTGGAAAAAAGGTCCCCGGGGACCACCATGGGGCTTTCTGCTCCTCTTTGAGAGGCCAAAGGGGCCTTGCATCTTCTCCCATGCTCTCATGGATGTGGATCCCCTTGGAGATCCCATGCCAGCACAGCAGCCAGCCTGGGATGATGGTGAGGAGCAATCCTGCAGCATGTTTGCCTGGGAAGTAGTGATGCTCTGGGCATCCCCTGCCCCTCCTGAGGCTGCCTCGATACACCAGGGCAGACAATTCCCAGGAAAACTTCTTTTTCTGGGGCTGGATCCCCATCCCGAGCGTGGTTTCCCACCAAGCCACCTCAGCTGCAAGCGACCACCCCGGCTCCACACCACCCTCACCGTCTTGCAGGGGACACCCACCCGTGGGCTCCCACCTTCCTGCTCCCCTCACACTCACCCCAGGGCGTGGGGGTCCCAGCGGGTGGCAGGGGCAAGGGCCGTGGCCTGGCCTTGGTGGCGGCGGTGGCGATGCGGGTGGGACCCAGGTACTCCACGTAGGTGCCGGGGAAGTCCCCGCGCTCCTTGGTGCGCTCGTTGACGCCGTGCAGCCAACCCTGGGGGTTGCGCTCGTCCCCGTCCTTGTAGTTGGGGCTGCTGAGCAGCCCGGCCCTGCTGACCGTCAGCACATCCCCGGGGCACAGCGCCAGGTCCTCCTCCCGGTCCTTCTGGTACTCGTAGAGAGCCCGGTACTGCAGCCCGTCCGAGGAGGCCATGGCGGCGGCGTGGCGTGGGTCACAGCGGCCCCGGCCAGCCGGGCATCGGGGGCCCGGGGTGGCCGCACGGGGCAGCTGTGGCTGGGCTTGGGCAGGGTGGGGTTGGGAGCGCTCCCTTCTCTGCACACACACACACGATGAAAAAGCTCAGTGGTGGAAAATTTGCGAGATGGAGAGCGGCTCCTGAGCCTGCAACCCCAAAATTGCTGTGGAGCCACAGCAACGCCTGGGACTCGTTGGCTCAGGTGTGGGTGAGGAGCTCTTCCTTCACCGGGGCAAACGGAGGGGAGCGAATGAGGCTATTGGGGGTAGAGGGGACAATCGTGGGTCCTCCTTAGCCTGCCTTCATCCGCACCGTGCTGGGGACATCCCTGCTCTGCCGGAGAGAAAGGCAGCGCGTTAGTGACCAAACCTCCGCCTTGACCTCAGCGTCGTGCCCGTCCCCCATCCCAACCTCCCGGCACCAGGGAGAGCCCAGCGGCTCGCTCGGCTCCTGCTTCCCAGGGAGCTCCCGCCAGCAGGGCTCGGCCACTGCACGCAAGGAAAGTACCGGCAAGAGTCTGGAAAGTAGGGCAAGAGATCACGCCACGGGTTTTTAAAATAGACATATGTGCTGAGAAACCTCCTGCCGCACGCAGCTCCCCTCCGGCAGCTCCAGCCTGGCATTGCTGCACGGAGCTGGCAAATGAAGATGTAGGTTTTTCATGTGGGTTTGGTTTTTTTTTTCCTTTTTTTTTTTTTTTTTTANTTTTTTTTTTTAATTTTTTTGGGTGCATTTTTATATATTCCTCCAAGAGTGACATCATCCATAGGGGGAAAAGACTGTGCTGCTGCCGACCCACTGTCCCCCAGCTTCCAGCAGGACCCCGTGGAAGAGGGATGGAGGGATGATGAGCAGCAGCCGTCTGTCTGTCCATCCATCCACCCGCGTCCCAGAGCCCTCCCATCGCCCCTCCAGCCTTACCGGGCGCGGTGGCTCCACCGGCGGGAGCGGAGAACGGGAGCGGAGCGGAGCCGGCTCCCGGCCCCGCCGAGCCGCGCTCCGGCGGTGATGTCAGCGTCCCTCCTCCTCCTCCTCCTCCTGCCCGGTAGCCAGGCG
>VXAX01001062.1:152255-180821 GCA_013399835.1 Leptocoma aspasia | reverse complement strand
GGCGGGGGGCACCCGGCTACCGAGCAGGAGGAGGGAGAATTGTAGGAGTAGGTGGATGACTTCATTCCCAGATGCAGCATCTCTGCTCCCAAATTGCATCCTCTGTAGGATGGAGATCTCCCATCTGTGGGTCTCCATCCATCCTTAGGGGTGCTGAAGGACAGGAGAGGACCAGCACCCCATGGACACCCCCCTTATGCCAGCCAGCTCTCCCTGTGCACCCACACAGAATCCCATCCCTTAACCAGGCTAAAAAACATGCACAGGACCGCCAGGAGATGTCATGGAGAATCCCAGCTCAGGGATGCTCTGGTTCCTCACTCTCCTCCTGAGCTTGGACAAGCTATCCCAGTATTTGTCTGTCTGTGAGGCACAGAGAGGTGGATGTGATGTTCCCAAAGGCTTGCTTTGGTTGTTGTTTTTTTTTTTTTTTTTTTTTTTTTTTTTTATTTTTTTTTTTTCTAAATCCTTGCTTCTCATGCTGACTTCTCTGAAATGGTTGTGGCTCCTTGTCTTTGCTGCAGGTTGGACATCCTAAAAATAGATGGTACCTAAAACACGGGCTCTGGGAAATGCATGCTGGCTGAATCCAAGCCACTGCAGGCAGCAGTGCAGGGGTGGCATGAAGTCCAAGGAGGAATACCAGGTTCTAGGAAAACTGAGGAAAGAGACATAGAGGCGAGCAGAGCAATGCAGGAGGTGTATGAACCTCCTCATCCATAATTTCAGCAAACCCTCCTCCTTTCCCTGTAGTGCATGGCCTGATGGTGCAGAGCAGCAGCATCCTGGGGGATTCCTCCCCAGCTGCACTTCCTTGGGCAGCACACAGCCCCCATTGCCCCACTCCCCAGCTGGATCCAGCCCAGCTGCTGCTCCTTGGGGATTAAAAGGGGTTTATCTCTCCCTCATCCCATTTCTGCTGGCACCATGCTGCTGTTGCTGCTGGTGGGACAGAGTCAGAGCTGGCTGTGAACAGCCAGGTGCTGCCCTCCCCACAGTCATGCTTCCCCAGGCGTGTTCCCTGTGCCCCACCAGGGGTGAAGAGGTTTTGCTGAGTGGCTGAAGCCCTGCCTGGTCTCCCACGGGGCTGTGAAGTCAGCCAGGCTGAGCACAGCACCAGTGCTCTGGGGGCTGCCTGGGGAAAGGCGAGGAGGGGTTTCCCTCCTGGGGCAGGATGAGAGCTGGGGAGGCTGGTGGGTACATCACCATCCAGTGTTACCACCCATCCTGCCCTAGGATCAATCCAAAGTACAGGCCAGGAATCAACACAGTCCTGCAGCTCAGGGGCAGAGGAACAACCTGGCATGACACCCATCATCTCCCCTTCCCAGGATGCTGAGTGGGATCCCTCCTTCCCAGTCCAGATATCTTTCCCTCCTGATGCACCCTTGAGGTCCCCAAACACAAAGGCACCATTTCCTGCTGGAGCCAAGCTCCACTGCCCCCAGCCCTGCAATGGTTGGATGGGGCTGAGCATCACCCCAGCTCTCACTGGCTGCCTCCTATCCCAAGAATCCCCAGAGCATCCCTTACACCCCATTCCAGCTGCACTGCAGCGGGATCATTACCAAAACTCTGTGCCCCGGGCTGCCCCTCACCCTGTGTCACCCCTACCTGGTTAATTTAAACCCCCACACCACTCCAGCCCAGAGTTTGGCACATCCCCCAAGGTGGGCAGAGGGCCCTCAGAAAGCACCCTGTGAAGGCTGCAAGAAGTGCTTCAGGCCTTCACTGCTATTGATTGGGCCAGAGGAGCTGCTTGTCAGGCCCTGATTAATCCACCCTTGCTGGATTAATGAGCAGCACTCGTGGCAAAGAGAGCTTTGCCTGGGCTTGCCTGGCCTTGACTGTTGTGGGAGGGAGCAGGAGGAGCTGTCCTTGCTCCCTGTACCCCACAGCTCCCTTCAGGCTGCCCTTTGCTCCCTGTCTGGGCAGCCCAGGATGGCTCTGGGGGGAGGAGAGTGGTGTCCCCTTGCTGGGGCCCCCATGCCCTTCCGCAGCTTCTCTCCTCCCCTGGCCGGAGTGATAACCCTTGGTGGGAGCATCTCCAGGGAATGATCAGCATCCACCTTGGGTGCCTGTCCTGGCCTTTCCAAAGTGGCAGGGTTCCCACTGCTCCCCTCTTTGCTTTTGGGGGCTGCCACGCTCACATCCAGGGGAGTTGGCCACATGGCTGTGAATAAATAGAGCATAAATAGAGCTGTTAACATGCCCGGCTGGAGAAAGTGAGGCTGCAGAACTGGGCTGAGCCCTTCCCAGCCAGAAAAAAAGTATAGAAAAGGTTTTTGATTTCCTTTGACATTTCAGAGTTGTCTTTTTTGGTATCACCACTGTTTCCTCAATTTGGAATGGGTCTTGCTTTTCTTTCTCTTTAGGAGCAGCAAAACTCCCCGTCTCTTGTTTTTCTTCCAGTGTGCCCAGGATTGAACTCTGGCTTCTGGGGATTTTGGTTTAGGGAGAGCCAAGTGCCTCTCCAAACAACCTCCCAGTGTGGCATCCATGGACAACCTCTTGCCACTTGCTCCCATAGCCGAGCTCTGCCACCAGCACCAAACTGCCTGCTGGGCTGGGGCTACCCCGGGCTGGAGAGGCTGGAGAACCGTAAGGAAAGCCTGGAGGTGCTGCTGGGGCCCTCTCCTGCGCCTCTCTGCAGGGCTGAAGCTTCAAGCACTGCCAGGAGCTGCCGGAGGGCGTGCTGGCAGGGCACCCAGCGTGGCACTGGGGACCCAGGGCCCCTCAATGCCACCTCTCTGGGCAGCGGCCACAGCACACCGCAGGAGCAGAGCTGGACCAGGTCCCACCCCCGACCTGGGGAGAAAGCTGCAGCACCCACCCAGCGCTGGCCATCGTGGCTGGCGAGCCGGCACAGCCCGGCTGTCGCCCGCAGCAGCCCCTGGAGTGGCGGTGCTCAGGCACGGAGCTGTCCCGATGTGACCCCGCGGCGCAGCCCTTCGCATCCCCGAACCCGCCCGCCTTGGCTTCACGGAGCTGCCGCCTCGGCGTGGCCCCCGGTAATTATTGCAAGAGGGATGTGCCGGCCTGGACAGGCGTGAGGAACAAGGAAACGCGATCTGGAGGGGTGGCCAGGCAGCCAGCGGCAGGACAGCCTCGGGGGCTGGCTGGAGGGGACGTACGGTACAGAGGAGGGACCTTGTCATCGAGCCCTCGTTGGTTGCGTTATTGGCACTCAGCTGGGACAGCACCGCGATTGACATCGGCTGCGAGAGGCACAGGGACAGATCCTCCCCCTGAGGGACGCTCACAGGGCGATGCACTGCTGGGACACACTGGCAGTCCCCCTTATCCCCCCTGGATTTACACCCCGGGCCCCACATGCCAGAGGTCGCAGCACCAGATGGGGCAGCTCCTGCTTTTGGGACTCAAGCCGTGGTTTTGCACGTAGCCACAGAAATGGGGAGGATTCCCCCGGAAGCGGGAGCTGCAGCCACAGGGAAATCAGTGTGGTTCCAGTGCCTGGTCCCTCCCAAGGTGGGGAAATTGGGATTTCCCAGCTCTCCAGCCAAAATGCTTTGAGTCCTTTCAAAGCTGAGAACTGAAATATTTCAAGACATCAAAAACTTTTGGCTGGTGTAGATATTTATTTCTCCTCCTCAGGAGGTGGGAAGTGACGAATTCAGCACAAATTTGCAACCTTCAGTAACTTCCATCTGCAAATCCAAAGTCGGGTTCATGGCTGGCACATTGCAGTGTGTCCATCCGTCCTGACTGCCCAGGTGTCTGGATGCTGGACAGACAGCCGGGTAGATGCTGCCAGCCCAAAACAGACATGTGAAAGCCCTTTGCAAGGGACTCACCTGGCTGGGGATAACCCAAAATTCTGTCAGTCACAGGCTTGGCTGGCCTCCATGGCTGGTGATGCCTGGGGCGTCTTACCCAGTGCTTTACCAGGAGGGAAACTGAGGCCACTTCCCTGCTCTCAGACTCCCAGGGACAGGCTGCATGGAGGAGCTTTGCTGCCCATGCCCTGGTGAGAGGCATCCCCATGCTCCAGGGAAGGGGATGCTCAGGGTCCAGCTGGCCTGTGGGAGAGGACGGGGACAGCAGGGAGATGGCGTGGCCATGCTGGGCAGGAGGGACCTGGGAATGTCACTGGACTCGTCCTTCTGTGGTCAGGTCAGGCCTTCCCAGAGAACCAGAAAATCCAGCCCTGGCTTCCTGCATGGGGCTCAGGTGGGTGATGCTGGGGAGCAGCTGAACCCCAGAGTGGGACACCAGGCACTGGAGCAGGTGAGGGGAACAGGCCATAGCTTGTCCTCGTTTTTTCCCTGTGGCTGGCAATGATTGGGAAGGAGAGCAAGTATTCATGTATTTGCCAAAAATTATTTTTGGGGTGGGGTATTGTGTGCAGCAAACAGGGTCAGGCTGAGATGGGACAGCTTTTGGGAGAGGGGCAATATGAGAGGGGGTTTAGGAGCAGCTGTGCCCCTTTGGGAGAGAAATGAAGGCTTGGCCCCAACTCTGAGCAGCTGCAGAAAAGGGCTGAGGCTACAGGCAGTGAGGGGGCGAGGGCTGAGGCCCCCAGCTGCAGCACGGGTTGTGTTCATACCCAGGGTGCCTGGGAGGGTTATTCCCCCAAATACCACTGGGATTTGGCTGGAGCCCAATGGGGCTGACTTCATCCTGCTGAAATGTATCATTACAGCCAGGCAGGGAATGTGCTGTGGGGTTTTGGGGGAGCTGGGTGTGGGGTGGAGTGTGCTGAGTGCACAGAGCCTGGTTTCCTGCAGGATGAGGTCTCCCCTGCCTCCTGCGTCGCTCTGTGGTTTGATGACAAGTTGAAAGGACACGCTGTGGGTACTGGTGAGGGGACCAGCACAAGCTTCTGCCCCAAAGGTGCACTGCACGGGCAAGGACCAGTGCCAGGGTCAGGCCGGGGAGGCAGCATCCCCCTCTCTGTGCAGTGTGGCTCTTGCAGTCCTCCTCTGTGGCAAACCAGTCCTGTTTCAAAGCGTCTTTCCAAAGAAAATCACTTTTGGCAGCCCTTAGGCAATGGCAGGTCTCCGCTGACTGCTCCAGTGTTGGCATCTGTCATGGCTGTCACTGTCCTCTTCCGCCATCACCCTGTTGTGTCCCCGCCAGCAAAAATCCACCTCCCTGTGCAGCGGCTGGGGACGGCCGTGCAGCTTTGGCTTCTCCTTTGCAAACCGGCTCGTGTTCCCCAGCGCCCTCCTTTGCCAGCTCCTCTTCTGGCCCAGGATATTGGAAATTTGAGTTTTGGAGAGACCCCTGCCTGAGTGGTGCCGAGAAGGGGGACCAGCAGGTCACCCACAGGGTCAGCCTGCAGAGATGGGGTGCCTCAGCCTCGGCTGGCAGGGGGAGGCTGTGACCCGGGGGCTGCGAGTGCTGCGGGTGCCCACAGCTGGAAAAGCCCAAGCACTGTGCCCAGCATGCGGAGGGGGGGTCGGGGTGGTACCCCCACAGCTGGCACCGCTGTCCCCACAGCTGGCACAGCTGCCCCGCAATGTCCCCATCACAGGAGGGCCCCGCGGGGACACAGGCAGGGACCCGGGAGTGCGTCCCACGGAGGCTGCCAGCAGCAGAGGGCAGCAGGGCTCCGGGCTCTCCGCGACACCGAGGGGTGGCCCCCGCGGGCCGGACGGGGCGGGGGGGTCCGGCGGCGGGGGCGGCCCCGGGCGGCGCCCGGTTAAAGGGCGGCACCGACGGGGCGGTGGAGGCACAGCGGGCTGGGGCAGGACAGGGCGGGACGCTGGGCTCTGCTCTCCCTTCAGGTGAGTTGGGCTTTGTCCCTCCACGCCCGTGGGGACGCCCTGGTGTCCCCTGGAGGGGCGCTGGGCTTTCGGGACGGCAGCAGCTGTGCTGAGTGGGGGCTCCCCCGGTAATCTCTCTACTCTCCCCAGGCGCAAAGATGGGGTGCTTCACCTTTATCAAGGTCATGATGATCCTCTTCAACCTGGCCATCTTCGTAAGTGCGCCCCGGGGGAAGGGGTCTGCGGGAAGGGGTCCCGGGGAGCCCCCGGAGCCGGGTGTGGGGTGGGTCTGGCTGGGCTTTCCTGCCCCTCCTGGCTCCTTTCTGTGGGCGATGGGGTGGAGAGTGTGGGCAGGTGGCCGCAGGTGGGACTTGCAAAGCCTAGAGGGCTGTGCCTGCTCTGGGGACAGTGGCTGTTGCATCAGCTGCCCCGTCCCTCGCTGTGCAGAAGCTCGGGGAGGTGCTGATGCCCCAGAACAGGGGTTTGCTGCTCCCTGCCTGGGGGTTCTGCCTCTGCAGGGGAGCAGCCCCCGGGTGTGACCGTGCCTTTGGGGTTCCTGGATGTCGGGAATTCAGAGCACATGCAGGCTCTGCTCCCACCCAGGGCAAAGGGTAGCAGAGCTCGCCGGGACTGCCCTGGCTCTGCAGGAGCCACCTGGAAGGGGGTGTGGTAGGATACAGCCTTGGGAAGGAGGGGGTGCAGAGCCTCCCGGCTCGCTCTGCTGAAACACTCTAAAGCTCCTGCAAGGATTTGAGTGTGGTGAGGAAGGTCGAGCGGGCAGAGGGGAGGGCTGGCACAGACTGCAGGCAGCCCAGAGTTGACCTTGCCCAGGAGTACATGACTGACTGGGGTCAGGGGCTGCTCAGCTTCTCCTCTGGGTGGGCAGGCAGCTGCCCTGTACGGAGGAGCTTGTGGCAGTGTGATGGTGGCTAGTGTCTGAACTGGCCGTGTGGGGTCGTGGGGAGGCTGGTGGCACTGCTGGCACTGAAACCCCTCAGGCTGGGGAGGGGGCAGCTGTGACACTGCCCAGGGCATGTGCTGGTGGTGGGGTGTGTTTCAGGGTACTGACCCATCTGGCAGTGCCCTGAGCTGCCCGCAGTGCCACAAAGTCTTGCTTTGGTGTGGTGAAAAACTGCTGAGGGGAGAAATGCTGTGCCAGGGCCTTCCCCAAATATCAAGTCTCGTGCCTATCTGGAAGCTGACATTGCCTTTCTCCTCCCAGCTCAGTGGTGGGACCCTCCTGGGAGTTGGCATCTGGGTCAAAGTGGACGGACAGTCATTCCTGCATATATTTGGGGCACTCTCCTCTAGCATCCTGCAGGTTGTGAATGTGGCCTATCTCCTCATTGTCATCGGTGCCATCCTGCTGGTGATCGGCTTCCTCGGGTGCTATGGTGCCCAGAAGGAGAGCAAATGTCTCCTGATGATGGTATGGACCTGACTGACCTCTTTGTCAAGCCTCGTTTGAGCTGGGTCTGTGCTGGGGGAGACCTGATGGGCAGATTTCTCTGTGGAGATGATCTCTGTGGAGGTTTCCATGTGGTGGAAGTCTGGGTGGCCCTTGGAAAGGCAGTACTGGACTCAGTCTGCGCCAGGAAAGGGTGAGAGGAGGCAGGAGGGGGTGCTGAGTTGAGGTGTCTCTCTTGGAGCATGTCCAGAGAGCTCAGCCCCATGCAGGTGGAGGGCTGGAGGACCCTAAGTTTGTGCTGCTCCTGCCCAGGAGCAGAGCTGAAGGCAATGAGGCAGGAGGGCTGGAGCCCTGGGGAAGCAGATGAGTTCCAGGGGCCCCTGAGGATTCTGGCTGTCTGTTTGACCTCCCTCCCCTTGCTGTGTCCTAGTTCTTCTCGGTGGTGCTGATCATCTTCATTGCTGAAGTTGCTGCTGCTGTGTTGGCTCTGGTCTTCACAGGTCTTGTGAGTGCAATACCTGAGTCTTGGGTTGGGCTGATCTGGGACCTGTCCTACCCCTTGGGAAAACAGGAGACGTGGGCTGGCAGTGCTGTCCATGGGTGTGGTTGCTGTGTAGTGGTCAGTGCTGCAGGAGGAGGGGATGTTGGTCACTGCTGGCACCAGCTACATGGGCAGGCTGGGGCAGCCACAGGGCTTTTATGCCCCTGTGGGAACAGGGGTTCCTGTTATATCATAACCCTCAGGTTTTTAGGACAAGTTTTGCCCACTTCTTTCTGTTAAGCCTCTCAGTCCCTAACCAGCTTAGGCTTGACACCTCCCCACCTCTGAGGGTAGGAGCCACTGGGGCAGGAAGTCCCTATTTCCTCATGCTGAGGAAACTCACCCCCTTATTAGGCACCTGAGAAACCACCTGGGGAGAAAGGTGACTGCTTCATTAGGCACTGGAGAAGTCACCCGCAGGGCAAACGTCATTCCTGGCTCCCTCACTTATCAGATGACTCACTGGGCATGAGTGACCTTGGTGCCATAAAGCACTGGTTAGTGGGGAAGAGGAAAACTCTCTGGGTCAAATGGACATGGTGTGACTTCTGGCCATGCTGGGTCTTTTTGGTCTCCTCTCCATAGGCTGAGACCAGTATGGGGGTGCTCAGCTCTGTGGTGCTCACCAGGACCTCCTCTGATGGTGTTTTTCTGCCCTTTCTTCCAGGCAGAGACGTTGCTGACAGGTCTGGTGACCCCACTCCTGAAGGAGAAGTATGGGGTGGACCCAGCATTCACAGAGATCTGGAATGTCACCATGAGAGAGGTGTGCTGAGCCCTGTGGACCTCACCCGTGGGTTGGGATCCTTCCAACTTGGGTTTAGGTGGTGCATGTCTGTGTGGGACAGTGAGATGGAAGCGCGGGCACAATCCTGGATGTGCCGAGCTGTCACCAGCTCCTCAATTTCCCAGGGAAAATTCCTGGGAATTACCTGCTTGGGACCTAGTGGGGTGAGAGCTGTATGTGATGGTGTGTGGGGCAAAACCCTGGTCCCAAGGTGACTACTGAGCAGCCCACGGAAGCAGGGTTGAGCTGGGTGACGCCCTCCATGAGCCAGTGGGGTCCAGATGGTGTCGGAGCCTGGAGGGAGACCTGAAGGATGCTCTTCCCATCCCTTCCTCTCTCTCCCTCTCAGGTTCACTGCTGTGGCATGAATAACTACACAGACTTCAACAACTCCTACTATTACGACACACATGGTGGCTACCCCGGGCAGTGCTGTGACACAGAGGGGCCCTGCAATGCCACGCTGGCCTCAGCAATGGCTGTCCAGGTACGGATGTGCTGGTGGCTCTTGGCCACTGGCAGAGCCTGACTTGGGGTGTGCCTGGGCACGGGGAGGGAAACCTCTCCTGTAGCTCCAGCCCCAGCTCTGCACGTGGTGGTCCCACAGGCTTTAAGTTCTGGGGGGATGCTGTGGTGGCCTTGGCTTGTCCCTGGTAGAAACAAGTAAAGCTGTTATGTTGCTCTGGTCCTAAAGGGAATAGAGTGGCATGCCTGGTGCTGGGCATGAACCCATTTTTGGGTGATATCCCTGCTTCTTCCCTTCCTTTTCTCGCTCCCCACTCAAGATTTGGTCTGAGAAGTGGCTGAGTTGCCCCTGAAGCTCAGACCTTCTCCATGGCTGTGTGCTCTGGGTTGGAGAAGCAGTACCTCCCTTTCTGGGGGATGCTGTGCCCTGGCAGTTGGCAGGAGGTGGCGATACCCCATCTTCATCTGTGTGGTTGCCTCGTGCAGGGCTGTTTCAAACAGATCTTGGAAGAAATCAGGACCAACGCAGGAGTGGCGGGTGGCGTGGCAGCCGGCATTGCTGCCTTGGAGGTGAGTGCCTGAGCACAGCTGTGCTGCCTCCTCCTGTGCCTGGAGGTGGGGCTGGACCAGCCTGGGGGGTGCCCAGGGGGCTGGTGCAGCTCCATGGACCACCTGCAGCTCCAGGCTACTGAGCCTTCTTCCCTGGGCACATCCAGCCCTCCCCCCAGTGCACTGGGGATGGTGGGCTGTGACCCAAACCCACGTTGGGAAGGGGAGGGAGGGTGCACGTTTAAGGGGGCTGATTTGTACCTTGCCACCCCCAGATTGCAGCCATGGCAGTTTCCATGTACCTGTACTGTCGGCTGGATGAGAAATGACCCCCTGAGGCAGGAGGATGACCTGCCACCCCCCCATGCTGGGGTGCACCTGTGGTGTGCCATGCTCTCAGGGGGACCCCATCCCTCCCTGGGTCTGATGCTGTCCTGTGCACTGTGATTTGTAGCTGTATTTTGATCTACTGAGCTGGGATCTGTAGAGTTTGTGTATATTTTTGTACTGATATGGCATATGGAGCCTGTACATAGAGATTTGGGGTGTTTTGTGATTGATGGGGGGGGTGTTGGGAGAAGCTGCTTGGTCTGTTTGGCTGATGCCAGCAGGAGATAAAGCAGCACAGGGGCTGTCCAGGGCTGCTGATCTGGCAATGGCACAGTGATGCCTTGATAAACTCCTGCAGGTGGGTGCTGTACCACTCTCACACTGTCCCCCTGTGTCCCCCTGCCACGTAGTTACCACATTGAGGTGGTAACTACACCCTCACTGGGGATGTGTCTACTCCTGCACCCATTTTCTGCCAGCCCTGGCCTTGCTGCCATGTGGTCCCCTGAAAGAGGGGCTGGCTGGGTGCTGGCTGGTCTCTGCCCCTTCCCTGGCATGGAGACAGCCCTGGTGGTCCCTGGTTCTGCAGGGGCTGAGGCTGCCCCATACCCCCTGCCATTTTGTGCCTGAGCCCCTTTCCATGCTGTAAAGAAATGCAAATAAATTTTTTCATCTTGGATACAAATTATTTTCTGGAGTTGATCTTGGTGCTCCCTTTAATAAATACCCTCTGCAGGGGTGGGAGCTGCCTTGCCTCCCTCCCACCTTCCCTTCCATGTCCTTGCAGGCAGCACAGCCCTGCCCACAGCCTCCCTGCCCTCCTTGCCTGTGGCTCCTCACCTGTTCAGGTGCTTGGAAACAGAGCAGACCCATGTTTGCATAACAGACAAGATGCAGGGGGGGGCATCACCCTTACATCCCCTGCCCTCTGCAACAGGCTCTGCTCACTCACAGCACCCAGTCAGGGACTGAGCAATAGGTTGGCTTGAAAGGCAGGGCTGGCTGGGGGGTTCCTGTGTCCCCATCAGCTGCAGGAACCTGGAATGGCGTGGTGGGGAGGGATGGATCCTGCCACCCCCACCTCTGAACATCTCCACCCCAGCACTGTCCCGCACTGCCTGTGTGATGCACCTGCCCCTCCTCTCTGTATGGGGATGTGGGAGGTATGGGTGGGCTTGGGGGGTTTCCAGACACCCTCTTTCCCCCCTGCTACTCCCTCTCCACTCTTGAGGATACACTTGCTCTGCCTCAGTTTCTCCACTTCAAAAGCACAGCCAGGGGTGGTGCTCCCAAGGGCTCCTCGCTCTGTTTTTGCCATGGTAGTGGGGCAGAGCACGAGGGCTGTGGGGCAGGGGCGGTGAAGGACAGGGGTGGTGGCAGGAGCCCAGTGTGCAAACAGCCTCCCCAGGTGCTGCCTCGCTCTGTGCCTGCTGTACCACCCCCTTATCAGCCCCTGCCCAGGTACGAGGCTGCACCGAGGCACTGCTGTGCTCTGGCATCTCCCTGGTGCCATCTAGTACCTGTCACACTGGCAGGAGCAGGCAGGGACTGGTGAGACAGGTGTGGGCACCCACTCCCCACACTGGGTTACTCAGCCCTGGGGACATGGCATTTGGCCCTGCCCCATGGCAAGGTGTGGGGGGAGCTGCCACAAAATAGCCTTGTCTTTCCTGGACAGGTGAATGAATAGGTCCCTGTTCTACCATAAACTGGTGTCACCTCATGGGTGACGTCAGGGCTTTTATGCCTCTTTACCCTCACCAAGGGTGCAGGTGCTGCCAAGACGCCCTTCCTGGAGGTGTTGTGGTGCCCAGGAACCAGTTGACACAGAGCTGGGCACACCTGGCCGTGTCCTCTTCTGTCCTGTTTTTGGGATGCCTTGCAGGGCTCACTCCTGGCACACACCCTCTCACCATCACCCCTGTGGGGTGGAGCAGGCTCGGGAGCGATGCCTGGCCAGCTCCTGGCTTCCACCTTTGCCATGGGGTTTCCGTGGGGCAGAACAGGCTCTTTCTGTGGCACTGAGTTTTGTAAATATTTCTGCAACCACTGGCTTGGTCCCTCCCCTCCACCTGCTGGGAAAACTTGAAGGACCAGTTTCTCCTCACGGATGTGATTCCTCCCAATTGCCCTCTGTGGCTCTTGGCTGCCCTGGCAGCCAAAATCAGAGCAGTGGGGGGTAAACTGGACTGGCACAGCCTCCCTGTGCTCCCACTGTGCCCCTGCCCTCCACTGCCATTGCCCAAGCACTGCCACAGCCTTTGGGTTCTCCAAGGAGATCCCATTCCAGCTGCTTCCCAACAAGCCCCGTGGCACATCCCAGCCCACCACCCACCCCCACCAGCTCACGTGGATGCCATCAGGCACCTCTGCTCCTTGTAGCCCTCAGACTTGCCCAATTCTCACAGACTGGCACTCTGGGGCAATCAGAAACTGACAGCACAAGGCCGAAAGGTCCCTGAGGGCTTATGGTGGCAAACAGAAACTTCCTTATTGCCCCAGGAAGACGGCAGGAGGTGGCTCGAGAACCTGGCACATCTGGGTCTGTGCCAAAGTGGGGGGTTCTTCTTTTCCACCTGGGATACAGGGTGAGGGAAGGCAGGAGGGCAAAGTCTCCCTGCAGGGACGTTGGGCAAGCAGCCAGTGCCATGATGGGAGCTGCACAGAGACCAAAATTCCTGGAGATTTGTAGGGTGCACTCTCCAGCGGCATTTCTTGCCCCGGGGCACAGCAGGCGAAACCCTGTGTGGTGCAAGCCGGCAGGGAGTGGGCAGTGATCGGCATTTTAGGAAAGGAGCCGCCCCCTCCTTCCTGGAGGAATTAGCATTGATGGGAACAGGTACATGAGAAGGAGGAACTGCACCTCTTTGGGTTTGTGTTGATAAAGAGGGTAATTAAGAAGCAAAAGCAAATTCATCCAGCGTCAGCTGCCCAAGGAGTGCCTGCTGTGGGGAATTTCCCCTTCCTGCTGTAATAGCTGGGCCAGGATGCTCCCAGGCTGGGGAGGAGAGGATATCCTTGAAGGGTGCAGGCTGGTCCAGGGGAAAAAGTGAGGCAATGCACACTTTCCCTGGTATAGACTGCCTGCTTGGCTCCCCTTCTCCTCTTCCTCAGAGATAAACCATCCTGAGTGCCAGCCTAACCCCAACAGTGCTTTCTAAGGAGCTCCCTGCCATAATTATTTTGTTGGGATATCAGAGGAGGCGATGCGAGGGCTATTCAAAAGGCAGCAGGCAGGAGCTGACACTGAACCTGGCGTGTTAATGATTACTGCTGCACTGGGCAGGAATGGCACAATAACCATCACAGCAATCCTGGATACTCGGTTGAAGATTAATTTGCCACCTACCTTAAATGTGGGCACAGGAGGTGGCAGCCCTGTGTCTGCAGGCACAGCAGGGAACAGGGACCGCAATGGGCTGTGTGCAGGGAAAGGATCCCCCTCAAAGCTGGGAACAAGGGGAGAAGCCAAGCAGAGCCCCTTCCTGGGAGCAGTTTGGGCACCTTGGCATTTATGACTTTTTATGAAGCAGAGGGTGCTGAAAATTTAGGATCAGTTCCCTGGGCTGGGATGCAAGTGGCTGGACACAGCACCACTGACTCCCTCCCACGCAGGGAAGGAGTTGGGTCCAGCACACAGAGCATCCTTCTAGTGCTGAAATCTCTCCATTCAAGAGGACTGGTGTGTTATCCCAGAGGACTCTGGCTGGAAGGCGCTTCCCTCCATCTGTGGGGCACAGAGGAGCCCATGTGCCATGGGAAGGGTCAGCTTGGATCTTGTCTCCCACATACCGGCCCATCATCGGAGCACAGGGACTTCTTGCGTCCCTGGCACAGAGATCTCCAACAAAAAACTATAATGCATAAAAATAAACACCACCAGAAATTATGCAAAATTCCCCACCCCCCACAAGCTTTGGAAAGGTCAAGTTTCATGCCAACGCTATTTTGCTTTTGTTTAATTATCAGCCAGCGCCCGGGAGGTGGAGCAGCCCGGACAGGTTCTTCTTTGTAGGGCTGCACAAAGCCAGGGAGGCCGGGCTGGGGGGGCTGCACGGGCTGGGTGAGAACTGCAGCTCGGGCAGCATGTGCTGCAGCTGCTGCCACGTGGGGCTGAGCTGTGGCAGCCACTGGATCGGACTTCCAGGGTGGGCAGGCGAGGGGACAGTTCCCTAGCCAGCTCCTGGGACAGCCAGGAATGTTCCAGCACCAGCAGGAGGCACCAGGAAGTGAGCGAGACCCTCCAAAAAGGGCAGGATGATGAGCGAGCCGGCTGATCTAACGAGGGCCCCGGGGACTGAGCCCCTTGGGTAATGAACCCTGGCATCACCAGCACCTGGTGGCGATGAGCCGAGGCTCTCCATCAGCCTGGCACAGGTTCTCCCTTCAAGGGGTTAACCTGCTTCTACTGTCATCCCTTTGCTTCAGGAGGGGAGGCTCCTACAAACGCAGCAGTTCGCACATACGGCTCCCCGAGGTGGCCACGGCAGACACGGAGGGTGTCAGAGCCGAGCACACATCGCTCTGCAGGGCTCCGCCCCGGGCACTCAGAAGAGCAGGTGGATCCTCCTCTCGCCCACGGTGCCCTGGCACAGCCTTGGTGCCGCAGGGTTTGGCTCGGCAGGAGGCGGATGTGGCGGCTGCCAGGAGGTGAGAGCCCCTCACCAAGCCCCTGGGGCTATGTAAAAAAACTTCTGCTAAGGCGTTGCCCTGCCAGAAGGCTGTGCTTGGTCCTGGGGAGGGGCTGTCAGGCCAGCCTGGCTGCAGGGATCAGGCAGGGGAGCAGGAGGCAGCAGGTCGGGGGTGCAGGTTGCAGCTGGTCCATGCTGGTGGCTGACACTCTCCCCCTACCACTTTATTTCAGTCCTGTGGGTCTCTGCCCCAGAAATGGGTGCATCCCCAGCCCTCCTAGGGTTCCCTCCCCCATACATTTGGAATGGTCAAGAGGGTGACAAGGCTGTAGCTCTCAGGGCACAGCAGCTGGAGGTGCCAGGAGGAACAGGGGGGGCGAGTCACCAGGCAGCTCGTCAGAGTTTCCATCAGTTGCTGAAGTGAAGATAAAAGTGATAAAGCTTGGGGAGGAAACAGCCAGCAAACCTGTGCCAGCCCAGCTAGCACTGCATGGCACCACACAGAGGACCTCTGCTGGCACAGGCATGGGACCACCGTTAGCCCTGGGCAGAGCAAGGCACCAGAGGACAGGGGTCTGTCCTTTCCAGGCAGGACCCCAGAGCCAGGGACCCCAGCCCTGTGCCCTGCATGGGGCCAGCTATGAAACACACGAGGCTCAACAGCTTTGCAATGTTTACTCTTGAAAAAATAATTCAATTCAGAAAGCATCAAACCCCGGTGATGCCGCACACCCAGCCCTGCCACGGCTGCCACTCTGGAGCCTTGCTTGGGGGACAGGGAGGGATGGAGAACAACATCCCATGGGGCTGGCATGGTGTGTGGAGAAGGGGGAGTCTAAAGCCCACCAGTTGAGTCCTGCTGTCACTGAGAGCAGGGAACCACAGAGCCCTGTTTGGCAGGGGAGGAGAGGGGAACTCATGTTTAGCCATCCCCTATCCCTAGGACCACTTTCCCCAGCCCCAGGAGGAGCTGGCAAGAAGCCAAGCCTGAGCCCTACCCGAGAAGAGCAAGAGGATGCATTTAATTTCAAGGGAAAGAGAAACTGAGCCTTGGGAACGGAGGTGCCAAGGAAGGGCAATGGAGAGCCATACTGAAGTTCTTCCAAAGCAGGGCATGGGGAGCAAGCTACTTTTCCTCAGAAGCCCTTTTCCATCCTTATAAAAGACCCTGAGGGCCAGCACAGGGGCCACCAGCACATTGGCTGCCAGAGCAAAGTCCCATGGAAGGGCAGCACTGGGGGTGGCTGGGGAGGGCAGGGCTGAGCCCCAGACTGGTACTGCAGCCTCAAAGGTGCCACTCTGCATGCTCTTGTCCCCCTCCTGCATCCATCCCATCCCTGCTGCTGGGGCAGGCATACAAGGGACTGTGAGAAGTCAGAGTCCCTGCAGTCATGCTAGAGCTGTGTTGCATCCACACTGGGATCGTCTTGGCCAAGAGGAGTTTTCTGGTTCACAAGTTTTCGTTCCTATGCTGGGCAAGGGAGGAAAGCAGGGAACAGAGGGTGGAGCCAGGGGGACAAGACACAAACCTCCTATGAGGGCACCTGTGCAGGCTGGGGGCTGCCAGCTCTCCATGCTGCTTCCTGTTAGCCACCCCTTCCCAGAAGCAATAAATAAATAAGTTAGTGTACTGTAGACCCCAATGCTCAGTTCACAGTGAGAAAATTAAGAGCCCCTGTTACCTCAGGGAAAGGGCTGAGCACCAACTCCTTCTCCCAAAGGCAAGCCAGAGCACTGCATCCCTGCCTGAGGCCAGGAGATGGGCAGAGAACAGATCTCTTGCTGCACGATGAGAGGGGGAGCTGTACTGAGCAAGGGGACCAGGGACATTAGTACCAAATGGCTGGGGATGGGAGGGGGCCCTGGGATCCTTCCTAAGGCATGGAACCCCTTCCCTCTCCCTCTGCACGAGGGGCGTACCACAGCGGGAGGGCCGGGCTGCCCATCCCAGACCCGCTCACAGCTTCCCTGCCAGCAACTTACCACAGTGAGGGTGGGAATTCAGGAGCAGAAAATCTCTCTGCCTTCGGCAACACCAGGGGATACCAGGGCAGGGAAGATGGAGAGGCAGGGTGCAGTACCACAGGCAAGGACCATAGTGCAGCATCTCTCGCTCCAGATGACCCTGGCCACCCTGCCCCTGCAGCCAGGGCATGATGCCTGCTGGCTGCTCCCTTCTTGCTCTGCAAGGCACTTTCACCCCCTTTCCCATGACCCAGGGGCAGGGCTGCTCCCCACAGAGAAGGTGGGTGAGGACAGTCTGAGCAGCCAGAGCACACGGCCTGGTCCACTTCCACCTACAATCACCTCCAGCTTCCAGAACTGACCACCCTCGTGCTGGGTGTGGGGTGTCCCCTCCGTGTCCGCAGCAAGTCCAGCTCCTCTCTCCAGCATTCCCTTTTCTGTGGGCTGGGCTGCACCAGTACCTGCAGCCCATAGAGCAAAGCCGGGGTGCAGGAAGATGTCCAACCCAGCACACAGTCTTCAAGGTGCATCCATCGTGCAGGTAACAGGAGAGATGCTGGAATATCCCCTCTTCAGCACTGTGTTCACCATGGGGCACAAAGCCAGCAGGCAAGAGTTAATAAATAACACCCAGCTGGCAGGCTGCAGCACTCACACCATGCTGCCTTCTCAGGACTTCAGGGCCAAAAAGGAGAGCAGAGGTTTTTTTTGAGGCTCCCTCTAGGCTCCAGTTGAGCATCTCTTTCCTCCAGCCTTGCCCAGCCAGGGGGCAAAAGGAGCAGCGTTAGTAGAGTGTCTGTGTTAAAAAAAACAAGTTCCTGGGATGGGGGTAGCATGTCTACAGGGAAGGACCCTGTCCTGTGCAAGGGAAAGGGAGACCACAACAGGGGGCTGGAGGGAGCCCAACATCTGCTTTTGCAGCCCAAAACAGGAGTCTGTATCCAGTCACCATCCTCCAAGAGCTGCTGCCAACTCTGTCTCTGCACTGTGGGGGTCTCTGTGCTCCCCCTGTCCCCTTTGCTGCCAGCTGCC
This sequence comes from Leptocoma aspasia, assembly GCA_013399835.1. Classification (NCBI taxonomy): domain Eukaryota; kingdom Metazoa; phylum Chordata; class Aves; order Passeriformes; family Nectariniidae; genus Leptocoma; species Leptocoma aspasia. Next base: position 163,384 of record VXAX01001062.1, on the reverse strand, counting down.
AGCCTCACGTCTGCTCTGCTGCTGCAACCGCTGGCACTGCCACCGCCCCCTCCTCCTTGGCAGGGGGCTCCATGTAGATTGGTGTCACTGACGAGGGCTTCTTGGACCTGCAGGTGAAGGGGCTGGATGGGAGCAGGCATAGCTGATGGTTCCCCTCAGGACCCCAATTTCCAACAGCACTGCCTGGCATGATCTTCCCACTGGGACATACTCCAACCCTGGGAATGTATCCCAGCCCCCCTTCCACCACACTGATTAAGGAGTGAAGGTGGTATCCCCTGAGGATTGGGCTGGGACAGAAGTGGATGATGGTGTGTGCCAGGCAGGGGACAGTGCCATAAGGATGGGGCATTAGTCAGCCCTTTGTGTCCCTGATACTCACGAGTAGGGGGAGGCAGGGACCCCCACCACGAGGAAGTGGTTTTTCTTGCGGAAGAGCCGCCACAGCCCCTTGTGGTTCCCGCGGACGTCCAGGTCCCAGATGTGGAGGCACTAGGATGGTGAGGAGGGGGGAAAAGGTATCAGAGCCTGGGAATGGACACCAGGGCCAGGTGTCCCCTGGCATGGGAAGAACCACAACCCCTGCCCTCACTGAGACACAGCAGAGAGGGCTGTACCCCAGGACTGGGGGGGCACAGGGCTGCATCCCTCCCGCCACACCAAGAGCTTCAACATCACCCAGGGACAGCAAGAACCCATTTGGTGAGCTGTGTCAATGCCATGGGAAAACCCACGAACAACAGCCAAGTGTTTCCCAGCAATGCAGAGATCAGTGCAGAGCTGAGGACAGGCCATGTCAGGGCCCTCACCTTGGCAAGTTGAGTCCAGGTGGTGAAATCCGCTTCCTGCTCCATCCTGATGAACATGACATAGACCCTGCCCTCAGTGTCGGGCACGAAGGAGTCCTCACAGGGGTTCTTGCTGTGGTCCAAGACCTCAGCCTCACTGTGGAAATGGAACAAGGAGTGAGAGGGGACCCCACCTTCTCCCTATTCCCACTTCAGAGTACTTCAGACATGTAAGATGTGGCCAGGGCCACTAGGGCCACTTCCACCTTTCCTTCTGTTCTGGTTGGTTCACCCAGTGTGTCTTGTGGTTCCCCCACCTTCCAGCAGGCACTCACCCCAGGAGCCGATGAATTTCAGTCTCATAGTTATCCTTCCTCAAGCTGTTGGAGGAGAGAACACGGAGATCAGGGCAGAGTCAGACAGCTTGATCCAAATTTAAGACTGCCCCAGTGTAACACTAAAGGCAGCTGGAACTGATAAATGGAGAGCAGGGACTGCCACACATTCTTGAGATGCGGCAGCAAAACCACAGCCCTTCAACATGTCCATCTGGAGCACACAGTAGCCAAACTCAACCTTGCAAAATCCACTGCCAAGACTCCCCAGCAGATGCCAGTGTGCTGATGCAGGAGGTTACGGCCACTCCCGATGGGAGATGATGCCAGCACAAGGAGACAAGGGTCAGACCAAGCAACTGTTCCATCAAGGTCTCACTGTGACCAGCACTCACCTCTCCACATTTTTAAGCTGGACATTTGGAACTGTGTTGAACTTGTGCTTCTTGAAATAGGCTTCCTGGGAGAAAGAGAGAGGGTAGGGAAGGAAACCCAGGTTTGATCATGGTCAGCAATACCTGGAGATGACCTCAAGCATCCCCACTACTGGGGGACGTGTCCGAGTCAGGGCTCAGCAGCAGGACAGGGCCTGGGGCTGTGGGAGGTCACTCACGTGGAAGTAGCCGTTCATGTTGAGCCCCACGATGCCGAAGTGGTAGGAGCGCGAGATGTCCGGGATGATGCACTCCCGGCCCTTCCGCTGCTCGGGCATCCGCATCCACATGTCCCAGTCCCAGAGCTGGGGAGGGGAAACTGCTACTCACACTCAACTCTGGCAACAGGCTTTGGTAGTGTGGCCACCCAGGGACCTTTCTGGGTGCCCACACCAGGTCCAGCCCCTTTGGCCCCAGCTCTGTGGATGGTTGTGTGCCTCCTCAAGTCACTGCCTGTCCCAAATCCATTCTGCTTGGGCATCCTTTCCAGTATAAGCACAGGGATAGCCCCTCCAGGAGCTGTACACCCAGGGACTGGGTGAAGATCAGGGATTGCTGATGGGCAGAGATGGGGGTGTAGAAGAAAGGGTCCTTCCAAGGTACTCACTTTCTCAGGTGTTGGCCACTTTGGCTCCAGCTCATCCTTGTACAGGCTCTTCCGGAGCACCCATCCCAGGCCTGGCATGGTTTCCACACGGTACAGGAGTGACGGGTCCTCAGCTGTGTGCTCATACCCCTGCAACATTATGGGGAGTGTTCAGCACCCTGAATGCACCTGTCCCCCACCAAGAAAAGGGAGGCATCGTGATCCATTGAGCTTCTCATCATGGGAAGAAGGGAACAGCCACTGGGAAGCACATGGCAGGGACATGAGGGTGATTTGCAGGGGCACTTGTGAGGAGTCCAGGGCTGGGGGGACAGACCCACTTAGGATGACAGTGGGGACACACACCCTGCTTTGAAGATGGAACCTGGACCCCAGTCTGACATGGAAACAACACAGGGCAGAGGTGGCCCTGCTCCACCAACCTTCCATGACCCACCTGGTCATTCCAAGCAGAGATGCAGTACAAGCTCTCATCCTCCTCCAGAAGGTGTATTGACTGGCTCAGAAAGCTGAGGGAAGAGTTGGCCCTAGTCAAACACCCCTCTACCATGCAAACCAAGGCAAACCCTCCACCAAAAGATCAGCCACCCCAACTGCTGGAACCACTTATCCCAACTTTCAGCCTGAGATAGCTGATGCTGGTGGGAGACCAGGGGAGGAGCACCCAAACAAGCTAAGCTGCATCTCACCATGGGGAAAGGACAGCATTGTCTCCTGCCCATCAGTCTCTTCTCCTTAAAAAGAAACAGGAGCCTCAGTAGACACTGCCCCTGTCCTCTGGCTATGGGGCAGCTCCAACCATGTGAATGGATCAGTGTCCCCAAAAAGCCAACCAGGAAGAGATCCCCAACCCTGAAGTCACCCTGCACTGATTGCCAGGACAATGGCCTCAGACTCTGAAGGCAGAGCTCAGTTATGGCTTTTGCCTGGGGTCTGCTCAGCCTCCGATAACTGAGCTACAGCTGGCAGGGATCTGGCCTCTCCTGAGCATCCAGAGAGCTTCCAGGAAATGATCCCACACAGGAACCCCCAACTTTACCTGAAGAAGTCAACAGAAATGTCAAGATCTTCCTCCAGAACCACAGCAAATTTAGCATCCTGTAGGGCAAGGAGAACATCAGAAGGATGGAGATGAACAGGACAGAGCAGAGACAAGCAGTGTGCTGTGTCTGTGCAGTTCCTTGCCCTGGAGGACTGGTCCCAGCTCCTGTGGGACAGGGATCACAAATGCCAGGGGAAGCCTGTGCTGTAGCAGTCTCACTCACCGGGAACAGGTTGAAGGTTGCAGTCAGACTGGCTTTGTAGTGCTACAAGAAAAGACAATCATTGCCTGTGTTAGCATCAACCTGGCACAGATGTGGGGCTAAGCCTGCCTCCCTCAAATGATATTTCAGGTCCCTGGAAATAACTGTCCCAGGATTTGAAAAGCTCTCTCACCTGGGAAACTCTGGCATTTTTAATGCTGATGGGAGTGTGCTGTATTCCCGAAAGGCCAAACAGCTCCACAACATCCATTGGCTCCTGCAATGGAAAAGTACAAAGTTTGTCAAATGTGTGGGTCATTCTCCCCTCCCCTGCCAGTGTCAGCTCCCCAGGACAACAGGAACATCCCCTGCATGTGGCTGTCTTCTTGAGGACTAGTGAGACTCAATACAGACCTTGCAGCACAGAACTTGCCAAACCCTTGTGGCTCTTCAGTATCACCATGATTTTGTTAGCCCTTTTTGCAGACCCAAAGTTGTATCCAAGAATATCTGGGAGGTCCCAATTCCCAGCCCCCCACAGTGCAGAAAGAAAACAAGTATAGCCAGAACCACCTAATAGTTGCTTAATGGCAAGACCACAATCAACTCAATTTTCTCTCACAGTTGCCAAGAAAAGGACCTTTCTGACCAAGCACAGGGGTCAGAAGTAATCCAAATTTGGGCTGATGTATCCCTGCCCCAAGAAGGAGCTACCAAGGCCTTCTCAATTCCCTTACTGTGCATCCCACCTCCTAGCCATAGAAGAGAGAACGATTTCCCATTGTACCAACCCTTCCCCCCTTCTCAGGTATCCACCATGGCAGCTTGAGCATCCAGGCTGCCCCCTCGTAGCTAAGGGATGCTGCTCCTGTTGCCATGGCAATGGATGCTGCTATCTTTAACTGCTCTGATGTGGTGCAGTAAGAGCCTGCATAAACAAGCCAGCTCCCCCAGCCCCACAATGTGGCAGTGGTGGGAGAGACCTGCAAGGGAACAGATGTCTTCATCCCAGGGCAACCAGGCAGTACCTCACTGGATGCTGCAGAGATAAGGCCTAGCAAGCTCCTGAGATCTACTAAGATCCCACATGCTTGTCCCAGAGTACATTCCACTGCCAGACAGACATGGCTTTCAGTGGGACTCTCCAGGGCTATACAGGGTTGAGTGAGAGGAAGCTCTTTGTCTATAAAGGGCCAGTTCTCCTCCACCAGGCCCCAGCTTTCATGAACCCCAAGCTTTGAGCCTTGGGAAAACACTGTTTTGTGTCTCTTCACCTCTTACTGAGAATGGAGCCGGACAGGCATGGCTGGGTTGGTTTGTTCCTCTCCATGTGAAGCAGCTGGACAGATGGTGTTACCCCCAGAGCCTGCTCAAGGGGCTAGCAATGCTTATTAAGTGAGAAAAGAGAATGGGGAGAGCTCAGCATGACCACCACGTGCCATTCCTGCACACCAAGCCCCTCCTGACACAGGGATGTCAGTCCTGGGTGTTGGGAAAGGCCAAGGCAGCTTTATCCACACCCATGGCTTGGCTAACTTTGTGTAGGGGCAGGTGAGGAGCAGCGTGACACAGCAGGAGGAAGGTGACAAGGCTGTCAACTTGCCACCCTCCAAGAACTGGGCCAGCACTGGGCTGGGGGAGCACAGAGCTGGCCACAGGGATCCCTGGCAATGCTCTCACCTCGTAGTAGCCATCGATGAAGACTGTGATCATCTGTGGATTGACACCCTGAGCCGACAGCAAGGAACGCAGCATCCTGCGGAGACACGGAGGGGCCTGAGCGCAGCACAGCCCCACTGGGCACAGGCCCTTCAGCACGGGGGTATGGATCCCTTGGGATGGGGGAAAGTGTGCACGATTAGGGAACAGGACCTACCTATGCCTTCCCTTCCCCTCCCCCAAGGTCTGCCCTTGGTGCTCATGCAACCCCAGGAGGAGGCTGGATCCTGCCAGCAGGGGAAAGGGAAGGGCCTGGGCCATCCCTGGTCTCGTGGCATGGAGCAGAGGAGCTGTGCCCTCTGGGAGTGCTTACCTGTACAGGTAGTTGGGGCGGTTCCCTGCAATGACAGCTACTGGCACATCCAAGACTTTATTGTCTTTTAGCTGGAAGAGAACAATGTGTGTGAGTGGGAGTAGAAGCCCACTGTTAAGACAGCAGAGCTGCATAGTCCTACCTCTTGGTTCAGGGCCACACCAACCAACCAGGATGCCCTCAGCACTCCTGGAGACCCTGCCAGCTTCCCTTCTTCACCTCACCTCTGACCCAGCTCCAAAATCCCAGTTTGCATCCACTCAAAGACCTGTGTCTGAACCCTTCACCACCGTGCCAAGGACAGCCCAAAAGTCACAATAGCTGCTCTGCCTCTAGATGTTCAGGCTCTGCTGCTTACACTGATGTTCCTAGAATAAGGTAACTATTCCTGGCAACTCAGAGCAAAGGAATTTCCCTGCCCCAGCATGACCCCAAGTGACCTGCCCCCAAGTATTCACCTCACCTTTGCTGGGGCTAAGGGCTTGCCCAGGGGCAGCTTGCATCACTCAGCTAGTGCTTAAGGACAGTGCTCTGCATCAGCTGCAAAACACACCTGGTCCAGCCCAGCCCTCCCTCCTGGAGCCTTCCTGATCACTGCACTCACGGGATCAGGGTTGAACTCGATGGGTGTGGGGTCTTTGCAGCTGCAGACGCTGCCATAACCTTCCACTTTGCTGCAGAACCTCTTGCGGCGCCGGTTCAGCTCCGTGTCGGGCCAATGGCACTCAGCATCTGGAGGGACCAAGGAGGAAAAACAGACCTGTCACCCCCACAGACTCACCCTGGGTGCTCCAGGCTGGGATACCACACACATGGCTCTCCCTGGGCTCAGCCAGCAAGCCAGTCCTTGGAAGTGAACAAGCAACACTCTGGATGCCAGATACAACCCCAGGAGCCATTCAGAGCCCACACATCTCTGGCCTCTCTGAGCAGCAGCGGGTTGTTCAAGGCAAACAGTCAGGAAACAGTCCAGACCAGGTTTGGTTTGGAGAGGTGACAATTGGCCATGTTCCCTCCTCTCCATCCTCACCTTTCTCAACAACCATACCAGGAATTGCCATGAAAGCAGGAATAAAGGGAGCTAAGCCCATTTTAAAAGTTACCATCATCATCATCATCTCAAACAGACTTAAATCCAGACCAATGGCTTTGACTTAAAACCAGGGAGACGTCTCCCAGAGACACCACAGAGCAGACTGTACTTCTTACCCTCCACAGACGTCAAGTGAACTTCTGTCTTCAGCAGAACAGGGTCACCCCATGTTGAGAGGGCAGGTGACTTGGCATGCTTCTCCCCATACACTTCTCCTGGAGCAGGAACACAGGGTCAGGACTGCCTGCAAAGGCCCAGCCCCACTTTGTCAAGGCATGACCAGGGGCTGTCAGCCTGGGAGACAGCTTGGGACCTTTCTCCATTGGCCTCTGGAAAACTGCTGAAGGAACACGCTCTGACTCCATACTGTCCCTCATCCCCAGGAATGGAGCTGCCACTCTCTGGGATTTGTGCCCTGCTCACAGAGCCTGTTGGGGATGGGCTGGGTTTCTCTTCACCTGGCTTCTCCCAAAGAAAGGAGCCACAAACCCTCTCCTAGCCTGTGCAAGACTCACCCCCCTTCTTCCCCACAAACGTCCACATGTCTCTCCAGCTCAGGAAAGGTGCAACTTGGCTCCCCAGGCTTTTCAGGACGTTCTTGGCTGTCTCCTTGAGGTGAAAGGAGCCTTCATCCTGGAATAAAACACAACTCTGCAGCTGAGGTCTGGCTCCTGACAGGGAAAAGTCTCCCATCAATACCAAAGGGGTACAGAGCCCACTCCTACCCTTGAACCAGTTAAGCCAGAAACCTTCAGGGTCTCCGTGCCACTAAAGCTGTCAGTGGCTTCATGATGACCCACAGTGAGATCAGAGGAATCATGAACTCCTGTTTCCTTGAGACTAAATTGTTCTCAAGCAGGACCACGTGTTAAGCAACACTCCACACAGCTAAACATGAAATCTTGAAGTAGCACAGTGCTGCTTGCACAGCAGCCCAGACCCAGCACAGTCCACAGGGCCCCTGTAAAGCCTGAAACTGGGAACCAGAAGGATCCCACCACATCCTTATATTTCCTCATGTCCATTCTCCACCTAACCCCTTGTCTATTGCTGTGGGCTCTGACACATCTGCTTTTTGCTCTCCTGCTTTGCTGGGCACAGCAGTACCTGCAGCAAGAAGGGAGAGCAAGAGGACAAGGGAGGTGATCCAGACAGGGAGTGTCAGCCCCATGGGGATGTGACATTTAGTCCTGGGAATGCCTGACGACATTTAGGAGGCTACTGCACAGATGAGCTGCAGGACATCCTGACTCAAGATGACCTTTTTTTTGATATTAGGGTCACACATACCTTAATGGTGAAGATTAGGATCCGGCCCCGGGCAACCATGTTGAGGAAAAGTACCATGGCTTCATCTTCGTGGGGGGAGTAGGTGTCAAAGACCCTCTTGGCCATCACATGACCCTGTTGGTATTCATACATCAGATGGATCTTAAATACTACATGGTATGGACACACAGAATTATGGAAATCTGCCCTGGAAGCCTCATTCCCTGAGCAACACAGGGAGTGGCTTTTCTGGTATGCCAGGGAGTTAGTCCTCAGAGTTAGTCCCCAGGCAAGCTCAGCCCTCAGGCCTTCCTGCATGGAGGTCCATGGGAAGCATCACCCAAGCTCACAACTCCTCCCCTGCCTGCTCCCCGAGGACAGCAGGCAGCACAAGGAAACCCTGCAGGGACTCTCTGGATGACCGTGCCATGCTCTGCAAACCGCACACAAAAAGCATTCAGGGACTTCCCTCCTGGCTGCCCTTGGCCTCAGGCACCCAACAGTTCAAGAGCAAGGACAAACTGCCCAGTTTAGAAAGACACAGGGATGTTTTACCGTGGCCTGATTTAAGACGATGACATGGATCCCTCTTCCCTGCTCCCGAGCCTCATCTTCCAGGACCTGCAAATGGATAAATGATGACAATCATATGCCAAGACCTCTTTTATTCCCTGCCCATTCTGCACAGCAGAGCCCCCAAACAAGAGGCAAATCTCTCTGTCTTTGCTCACAGCAGTAATGGGTGCCAGAGTAGAAGTCCTGGAAGCAGAACTTCTTGCCAGCCACTGAAGTGCTCTCACCACTGTTGTTTGTGGCTTCACCCATTCAGCTCTGTCCACCCTCTGCTAACAGGACAGCCAGCACTGTCACTCTCACTGTCACTTACCGTCGTCCCATCCACGGCCACATAGACCTTCGACCGGCTGGAGTACACCTCGACATCCAGGACCTTCTTGTTGTTGACCGGGTGCCTGGGGACCTCCACATTCAGCATCTCATCATCTACAGCAGAGAAATTCCCAGTTTCAACCAGTCAAAGCACCTCTAGCTTGTCCCTGCTCTGTGCTAGCCCACCCAGAAGGGCATGCCCAGCAGGCACCCCAGCCCAAGGAGCCATGGGTCAGAATATACAGGGATGGCAGGTAAGGGGAAATATCAAATGACAACAGCTCTGGCCTTGGCTGACCCCACAGAGATCTCTGCAGCCAAATGTGCTAAAGCCTTCAGCAGACAGACCAGGAAGGGTCTGTCTATTTCTATAGGGTCTGGCATTTTCTATTAATTTTTGTTAAACTCACATGCACAGACCTGTTTTTTGTGATGTAGCTGGTCACAAGTTAGCCCTGACTTAAAGAAACCCTCTGGTTACTTGCTTTCAAAGCACAACAGGATGCTGTCCCTCACCATAGTCCTGTGCAGACTCCTCTTCCTCCTCATAAGCAGCTCTCCTGGTGTCCAAGATCAGCTTGATGTTCACAATTACAGTCACAAGCAGGAAGAGGACAGCGCCTGTCTGTAATGCAGGATGTTTTGTGTTAGAAATTTGTAAGTAACAACCCCAAAATCAGCCTGCCTTGGCATGGCCTGCAGAGCACCTCAAGGAGATCCTGCATGGGATCACAAGCATCTGACATTTCCCCTGATTTTTTCTGAGGAAAGCAAAGAGAAAGAAATACAAGTGACCGAGTTTCATGATGAAATGCATCCATCAGCTGGAGAGCACTGATTCCTTGATATGTGAGAATTAACCCACTTCCAATGTATCCCTGCTTCCAGATCTGTAAGCAGATTCTTGCTAAATTATTGCATCAAGGTTGAGGGTCCCTGCAGGCAATGAGTTTGGTAATTCAGAGTTACAGCTCCCAGGGTAACCTTAACTTCTGCCTCTGCTGCAGCATCACTACTCTCATCCATCCCTCTGGAACCAGAGGATGCATTCAGGGTATTCAGAGGAGAGGAGATGCTGTGAAGCTGAATCAAACAAAGGGAAGAAGCTGAGGTCTGATTTCAGGAAACTGCACTGTACCACAGGCTGCAGAAACCAGCCTGCAGCCTTACTGTCTGCAGCAAACTTCAATTGCAACCCTCGTGGATGCTGACACAGAGGGCTTGGGAAGGTCCAGGTGCTGTGGAACAGACCCTTGACTCTCTGAGGTCATCAATGGGGCTGGGATCACACACTGGCCTGCCCTTGGTGAGAGGCACCAAAAGGATTCCTGCCCTATCTGTCCAGCTACGGCCTCAAAGCTCTGTGTTGCTGCTATCTCTGCCAAGCAGGTCCAAGGAGTAACTGAGGAAAATGGAAAACCAGTGATAAGACAACATGATGGTATAAATGTCACTATGGCATTTTAGCTTGTTAATTTGCTGTTGACTCAGGACTATGAGCACCTTTTGGAATCTGTGCACAGAAAGCTTTTAATTAAGCACGAACAGAGCTGTGGGCTCACGGAGAGGCAGCAAGGCCACCTCACCAACCTGCCCAGACCTTCTGCCCTGATCAGCACTGGGGACATGAGGGAACAGCCCTGGTGACCAGAGTGAAAAAGGCAATAAGGAATAAGAATTAAGCAAGACCAGGAGCCAAGTGTAGCAGAACTGGCTTAGTCAAAGCTAACTGATGAATGCTTGGCTGCTGTAGACCTGGCTATCCCATACCTGCAGCTCTGGTCTACCTGTTTTAAGCCAAATTTTCATCTGTGTTTTAGCAGTGCCACAAAGTACAGAGATGTGTGCAGGCTCTAGCCTGTTGCCCCAGCATGGTGAGCAATGCCTGCCTGAATGACCAGACCCATTCCCAAGCCTTGAACACCCTATCAGACACAGAACTGGGCAGTCTTCTTGCCCAGGGAGCCCTCATGAGCCTTTGTCCTCCCAGGCACATGCAAAACACTCCCCTGCTCCCTCCCACAGCAACCAACCGTCATGTCTCATGAACTCCTCTCAGGAAAGGCCCCTTTTCTGTGTTTTGCTGCCATGGGGCCAAACCTTCCTGTCCTTACAGCCCCAGACTCGCCCCAGGATGCCGTCTCCACCAAGGATTAGCTGTTTTACAGCACAAGCAACCAAGCCTGAGGCTTTCCCAGACACCAGCTGCCTCTGGGGCATGAGATCCTATTACCAAGCCCTATTTTCTCTGTCCACCTGTTGTGCCTTATACCAGGCTTGGTTTGCAAATCAAGGCTGAGCCCTGCAGCAATCAGCATGGGTCCAGAGCCAGGTTTCTAGCTGAAAGCTTCCCAAGGCTGGATAATTGTATCTTCTCCCACAGCCACTCAACAGGTCTGAAAAGAGCTACTACACATGGCAGACCCTTCCACACAGAGG